>DWJZ01000339.1:0-34705 GCA_018249125.1 Asbolis capucinus
AAGTACTAGTTACCACAAAAAAGTAGTTATTGTGACATTACTGTAACAATTAGACATATGGTGTCGCAGACTTATATGTAGATAAGGATGTCCCCTGGAAAATTGTAAAACATCAGGTCGCTCTATTGTCAATAATTACCGCAGCAGACGCTATATAATGACTTTTTTTCACACGTTGGGTAACATTATCGAAATTTTCACATATTCCCTATTTTTTCATATTCAATATAGCCTATAGTTCATCAGGGATAATGTAGGATTCTAATGGTAAAAGTTTTTTTTAAATCGGTCCAGTAGTTTCGGAGTCTATTCAATTCAAACAAACAAACAATCAAATCTTTCCTCTTTATAATATTAGCGTAGATGTATATTGTAATATTTTTGACACGCACTAATAACGCCTTTGAGCCGAGAATAAACATTTATCTGCCATAAAAATATATAACCCGAGAATCGAACCTGAGATATCGCACGCGTTTCTTACGTCGCCAAAACAAAAGATATGTAAAGAGACAATTTTAATATTAGAATATATCTTTTCCCCTTACATTCAACAAGACCCACACGTTTAGCGATAGAAGTCCAACATGACTCATTGATGGCCCACTACTGGGCATGCGTCTCCTCATAATAACGAGATCTAGAGCAGGGGTAAGCAACCTTTTGAATTAAAGAGCCAATTTTAAATTAGATTTTTGCTACAGGGCCGCTCACAGATTAGCATTTTTTTTACTTAATCAAATCTAATTAACGTTTTATAGTTACTATGTAATTTTTTTATATACTTGCTCAGTTTATGTATCATAACGTTTTTTTTAATGTTTTGACACAGGATTTGACCTTCTAAGGATAAAAAATCTAATTTAAAAATGTTCAAAGGGCCGCATGCGGGTTGCTCACCCCTGGCCAAGAGCATACTCCACTCCTGCAATTATTGGTGGTGGTATTACCACCACACCCAAGTATCGGACGTTATATCCCACTGAAGGTCTCCGACGTGGTTTGCCGCTATCTATCGACAATTACCGAGACCGACAACTTTACGTGCCCTCTGAAGCACGGAAGCGCTCTTGGCACTTCATTCACCAGCCACCCTATCGAAGCGCCAACTGTTGCTTTACTTTTTCGATCGTTTATAATCGAAACAAGCCCCTGGGCTTCGATCGACAGTCCATGACTCATATATTTGCAATATTTTCCTCGTATTACCGGTTTTTATATAAATTCTATCTCGCTTTTATTCTTATTAGAAGTTAGTTGCAAGCATCGTTAAGATGGTGTTTTATTTGTTTTTTTAAATAGTTTTTAGCATCTATTTTCATCGTGGTTTAAATTTCAAAAACGCTAGAATATTTATTAATTTTACTAGCTTTTACTAGTTTTACTTCACGCGACTATGTTCGCTTGGTAAACCCGTCTGTCCTACCACCTTTATTTACCCCTTCCTTCCCTTAGAGTGAACATCATATCTAGTTCGAACGAAGAACGTTCATCCCCTATTTCAACTCCCTCGAGTTTTTTTTTCGTGAAAAAAGTAGCCTTTGTTTTTACACAACTTAAATTCTAACTCTGTGCAAATTTTTATCAAAATCGATTCAGTGTTTTACGCTTGAGGTGGTTACAGACAGACAGATATAGATATAGATTTATTTTCACATTTATATTATTCTATTTCTAGTGTGCTCTGTACTAATGTTTATCAAAATCGGTTCAGTAGTTTAGGCATAAAAAAAAGACAAAGTTTTCGTATCTATAATAATTAGTTGAATCATAAATAGTTGGTTTGATCGTTGTCACGAGAGGGCCTGGGTTCAAATCCTGTGGCACCTCTAACAGACTAAAAATGACAATATTTTCTTCACTGTTGTGGGTAAATACGTATATTTTTCTTGAAATTTTCCTTCATAACGACTTGGAAATTCCATATACATTAATTATTTTTTCCCATTGTTTTTTTGTTGACTAATACTTTGTAACTTATAGTATGATTATGTAAGACTTCTTTTGAACATTTTTCGAAATAAATAAATATCTTAATGCTACAGCTATCTGAACCCAACAATAATATAATCTGTATTAATATTATAAAGGCGAACAGTTTATTCGTTTCTTTACTTGAATGGGCTACTTCGGGAAATTTCTTCTCTTCTTTCTTTCAGTGTTAGATAGCCCATTTATCGAGAAAGGCTATAGGCTATATATCATCACGCTAAGACCAATAGGAGCGGAGCACCAATGAAGAATGTTTCAAAATCGAGGGTTTTTATTCCTATTGAGAGCTTCCGCTGCGTGTGCTGTGTAAGCGGTTAAAGTTTCGCCAAAAAATATCTATGACAGACACGAAGTCGCACGTTAAAGTTAGCGTTAGCCCAACTATTACACGCGGAGGAAGTCGCGGGCGGAAGTTAGCAATATTATAAACACGAAGATTTGTGGGGATGGATGAATGTTTGTTCCTCTGTCAAACAAAAAAAGATCCGAATTAAATTTGTCACAGAGATATATTATAGTCTGGAATAATAAATAGGCTACTTTTATGATCATGAACAATACCATGGGCAAAGCCGCGGGCGAAAACTAGTATTATACATAATATTGTGCCGTTAAACCAGAAAAATATCGAGTTTGAGGTCTAGAGCTATGTACACCCATGTGTGTGTGTGTGTGTGTGTGTGTGTGTGTGTGTTTTGGGACAAAGGATTATTTATTTATTTATTGCTTTCATGCTTAAGGATTATATGGACATGGAGGACAGATACTATCGTTCATCAGAAGAATTTAATAAAATTGTATACAGATAAAAAAAATGAAAAACAGACAACCAAATGTCACAATAAAAATAAATAAACGAAATAAATAAGTAATAACGAAAAAATTAAATCCCCAATTAAAATTAAACGTGTCAATCAAACAGTGGGCTTGTGGTGTCCACTTCAAATTGACGGCTTTTTTTAGTTTTGTCTTGAGTTCGGTTTCTGTGGGAGTCAAGTACACCGACCCGAAAATAGCGGGAACTGCAAGCTGCCCTCCGTGTCACTGCTGACAGTTCATTGGCCCCCGACTGAAGAACTGGCTGTGGAGATTCTTTAACTACCTCGGATATTGCGGGAATTTCGTAATAATTTAATACCGGTAGCAAAATGCTCGGCTTTTTCGATAATGAACGTTCATACTCTATTCCAACCCTATTAAGAATGTGAAAAATAAATAATCTATAGTTTTCCAATTCTATTCTACCTCTGTACCAAGTTTTATCAAAATATGTTCCGTTTAGTCGTGAAAAGGCAACTGTTCACTGTGATAACTGTTCAATGTCACAATACAAGAGGTTTTTTAAAAAAAAAGAAAAAATATAGTTTTAAAGTATTGGCTAAGCCAGGAAAACTCAAACTTTTTAATAGTCGAACCAAACTGAAGGATGATGAATTTACTGCGGGCCACTAGTAATTCCTAGTTAATTACTTTCAAGATTTGCGAAATAAAAATGTTCTAAAAACATACTTCCGCGGGCCGTTTAAAATCCGTTCGCGGGACAGATTAAGACCCCCGGGCCTGGGGTTGAGCACCCTTGGGCTAGGCGGATCAAATGAAGGCCCTCAATGTATGAAGGCAACTAATCTGTGGTTGTAGAATCATTGGTATGGAGTCTTTTAAATTAAAATGTCGTTCCAGTATAATTTGAACTGCATTTGGCGTGACCCGCGGCCCGGTAGTTTTAGCGTGCACAATTAACATCAATCCATCGTCACCAACTTGTACATTTATAATAGTAAGATTTGGTATTCCATCAATACGCGGAGCCAATACACTGGGTAACTGAGGTCGCCCGTAATGAACCCCGTGTTCTGGTAAGCGAACATCCCCCGCGGGTGGACGGGCAGGGGTTGGACATCCCTACAAATAGGGTTGCCAACTTTTATAAAGTATGTCGTCTATTACTGAAGAATTCACTTAGCCTAGAGGTTAAAAATTCAGCCTTCTACTCGAGGGAACCGAATTCGATTCCCAGGGCGGGCACTTCTTACTTTTCAGAGTTATGTGCGTGTTAAGCATTTAAATATCACTCGCTATAACGGTGAAGGAAAACATCGCGAGGATATCTGCATGCCGGGGAGTTTGCAAAACTCAAAGGTGTGTGAAGTCTGACAATCCGCACTTGGCCAGCGTGGTGGACTGTGGCAGTAACCTTCTCATTCAGAGAGAGTGGGCCGTGATGGGATGAGATGAGGCTATCACTGCTCTTATAAAAACTATATTCTATTAAAATATATTGGTACGAACTTCTGTGATATAAACGCCAACGAGGAGTATTCAGCAGAGCCGGCCGCGACCGCGCGACTCAATCAGCATTCACGTCGATAATCACTCTTCAACTAAATTCATACTAATATATATATATATATTTATATGTGTGTGTGTGTGTGTGTATATATATATATATATATATATCAATGCCACTTTTCGTTGTGTTTTCAATTCAAGAGCGGGCTCAACTATCCAAACCAAATGTTTAGGCTTTGTTCGGACTATTTAGTAGATAGTTTATATGAAATACATATACACAAAATCGGTAGCGTGGCCATTTTTCACATTGTTTGTATATGTAAATAGGGATTTTACTGTCAAATTGAACCTTTTTCCAGTCCACGTGGACGAAGTCGCGGGCGGAAGCTAGTAAGTAATAAAAAAATATCTTTGGACAACTCACACACGGCCATCTTACCCTAAACTTAGCATTAGCTTATATTATGGTCATCAGACAACTGATAAAAATATATGTAGATTTTTCAAAACATATTTATACAGATATTTACGCTCAGACACACAAAACGAACATCCGTGCTCATAGCATGATCTGTGTGGGAATCGAACCCACCAGGTTCGGTGCAGCAGTCTGGTTCACTAACCACTAAACTGCCCTCGCTTCGTTATCATAAAAAGTAGTTATTATGACATAACTGTAATGGTATCCCGGACTTATTCGTAGATTACAAATTGCCCTCGCCTCGCTTCAGATCAATTCTCCAATGGTATCAGTATTGCCATACAAATTTTAACCTGTTATCCTGTGGGAACTAAGCCTTTTCCTGGCATAAAACCTATCCTATAATCATTCTCGGGTTTTGAACTACGACTGTGCCCAATTTCATCTCAATCTGTCCAGTAGTTTTTGCGTGAAGATCGAACAGTCAGACAGGCAGACAATAAATCTAAAAAAAATGTTTTGGTCTCTATGTTGATAACAACGCCTCCCTGCATCAAAATTAAAAAAAAAATACTGCATTTACAGAATTGACCCCGGTACACTTTTATTACTAGTATATGTAGATATTGATGTCCTCTATAAAACTGTAGTACATCACTTTGCTCTGTTGTCAATAATTTCCGCAGCGTACGCGATATAAGGTTTTTTTTATACGTTAAGTTACATTATCGAAGTTTTTAAACAGATTTCTAACGTTTTAGAAAATATTTTATAGCCTGTGTCTATCAGGGATATTGTAGGATTCTGATGGTAAAAGAATCTTTTAATCGACCCAGTAGTATCGGAATTTATTCGGTTCAAATCTAGGTATGTAATATTATAAAGCTGAAGAGTTTGTTTGTTTGAAACGCTAATCTCAGGAACTACTGGTCCGATTTGAAAAATTCTTTCAGTGTTAGATAGCCCATTTATCAAGGAATTATCATCACGCTAAAACCAATAGGAGCGGGGCACCAATGAAGAATGTTTCAAAATCGGGGGATTTCTTTTCCTATTGAGAGCTTTCGCTGCGTGCGCTGCGTAAACGGTTAAAGTTTCGCAGAAATCATGTATGACAGCAACGAAGTCGCGGGTTAGCCCAAACTATTCCACGCGAACAAAGTCGCGGGAAGAAGCTAGTAAACAATATAATCATTTCTTTTTATAATATTCGTATATATGTGAAAGTGTGTGTTAGTCTGTTTTTCTCGTTCAAACAGAACGACGGATTGACGTGTTTTTTTTTATGTGAAAATGTTTTTATGGACATAAGTAGGCCGGTATCCCGCAGGCGGAGCCGCGGCCAGTTCATAGTTACAATATATGCACAACTAAAATATGTTTTAGTCATGCGTACAATTGTTATAAAAAAGTGTTTCAAGTATTTATTTATATTGCTACGTTTTATATACGGTTTTTAGTCTAATGTATTGTCTGAAACGTTACGTTCTAGAGGCAGATTAACATCAATGGGACTTATACTTCAGTTAGAACAGTAAAAGTTTCCAGTACACTAGTTCAAACACACCAGCCCGGTACTCGAGAGGTTGTATGCCCTGGGTGGGGGTGAGGTAGAGGTAGAGGGTTGGGCGGCCTGACCTTCACGGAAACACCCTCGACCCCCTGTAATCACAGCTCCCTGAGAACGAAGGCATATTCTCGCAAATCTGTGTGCTTTTAGTATTTCAACTGACTTACGAATGTGTCCTTCAAATATGGGTTAACTTGTTTTAAATTTATTAGTTTACTAGTTTCTGTCCGCGGCTGCGTATGCTTTGTATGTTGATTAAACCAGCCTGTGTTACTCCAGACTGTTATCTATATCTGTGGCAAATTTCATTCAGATTCATTCAGTAGTTTTTGCGCAACAAAATCCTTTCATACATCGAAACTCAAACTTTTCCATTAATATTAGTAGGATTAGCAAGAAGTTAGTGATTACGTGAGGATGGAAGGATGAATAAATAAATCGTTTATGATGCGTACTGCGCAGGATTGGAATAACCTGCCTGCGTCGGTATTCCCGCCCACGCATCATGAGTCTTCTAGAGAAGAGTGAATAGGCATTAACTAAGTTAGTGTCCAACAGCTTAGATACCATCGCCACTTACCATCAGGTGGGATCGTTGTCAAACATAAATTCGTTCTAAAAAAAACACACTTAGACTACTCTTTGTAAAAACGCTTTGTAAAAACTGTTTGAGAAAACTTGGGATATATTATGCTAGATATTTATACAATTTTTTCAAAGGCCTGAAATTGCCTTGACGGGGTATAATATGATGATTTTTATACTTTTTTATCGTAAGCCCTCGCCAAACAGCCAAGCGGCAAATATTGCCAGCTAGATACAATAAATAATACTTTAGGTTTCGAATTTATTCCATACCTCGACGTAGGTAGAAATACCTACCACAGAATAAATAAATATCTTTGGACAACTCACAAACGGCCATCTGATCCCTAACTAAGCGTTAGCTTGTACTTTAGTGATCAGAAAACTGATAAACATACATATGTACTTGCTTACTGTACTTGTGTGTACTTACTAAGTTGTAACAATTTTTTACTTAAAACAGGTTAAGGTTTGACATCAATCCCACTTGATGATAAAAGCGTAATTAAATAATTAGAAATCTAAGGCGCACTAACTTAGTAAATGACTATTCACCGTCGTCTTAAAGACTCCCATTATGCGCCGGCGGGAATACTGACGGAGGCAAATTATTTCATTCCTCTGCGGTTCCTTTTGAGCTACAGTGCTACTAAAGTGGGTGGTTTGATTAGCCTGAAGTTTTATGCCCTAAATCCTCCGTCACGGCTTAACGACTCCTATATACCCATAAACAAATATCTCAGGACACACGACCATCTGATCCCAAAATAAACATTATCTTGTGCTAGTGATCAGTCAACTGATACACATTCATATATATTTTAAAAGATATATTTTATTAGATATTTTATTCCACCAAGACACAGAACAAACATTTCTGTTCATTACAGAAAAAAATACTCTGGGTGGGGATCGAACCCACGTCGTCTGCCTCAGTAGTCAGGTTCACTAGCCACTAGACCAGCAGGACAGTCACATACGTCAGCTACAGTCACATACGAGTTTCTAGCGTTCAGCTATCAAAACTATCTCGTGCGCCCGATATTGCGTTACTTCGCTAATAATCTACGATCGATTCAATCCAACGGGCTATGAGCCTTTCGTCTGTCAGTTAGTTACATTAGTAAAGAATGTGTATTATAGTGTTAATTAATATATTAACGACAAGGATGTCTGAACGAAATTGACCACCGCAATCGATTCCATTCAAGATTGATTCTAAATGATTTGTAATTAGTAGTAACTTGGCGTTGTTTTCAAAACATGTGCAGAGGGTTTCCTTCGCCGTTTCTTCTTCTCTTTCCGAAACGGTGGTAGATTCCAAAAAAATGACGTTAATAAGTGTATTGAAAATACCTACATGAAATAAATTATTTTTGACTTTGAATTTGAGTTGTCTGTCAATGTTGGCGCACACATAACACGAAACGCCAAGTCAACAGTCTGAAGAGGAAAGCTAATTCACAATTTTAAACTACAATATTTACAATAGTGTGCAAACATTATATTGTGTTTAACACATTAGTGATTTAGTTTATATTAGAGATCTGCGGTTGAATTTCACCGTAATTCAATTTAATTATTTATTGTATTCAACAGTACTGAGATTGTCAAACGCAGTGTGTTAAATGCAAGGCAGTATGATTCAATACACATTTCTTATGTAAGTTAATGTGTTTCTAATGCATTTTTATATAAAATAGTAGCTATGTATCTGTACTTTTCCTCCGTGGATACTTTAAAATTGTATAGTGTTCACGTATATATAGATCACGTAATATATAGATTAATTTCATCGTTTTTTGACAAGGAATATTACAAAAACTAGGAAAATTCACTGGGAAAACATATAATTATATAATATACATATACTAACAAATTCGTAGAAATATAACATATTTATTACAAGTTATTTTTTTAAATTAAGTGTATGGTACCGTCAACCCAAAAAAAAAAATTGGTATGCCCGCGAAAATTACATTGTCAGTGTACGCCATGATTGACGTGGCATCTCGTGCCGTCTCTCTCTAACACGCAGTGTATCTCTCTCTCTTTCTCACCATCCTGCAGCTGTCAAACCTGAATGACAAATGATGGATGAACGATACAAATGACATACTCGCATCAAAGGATCTCATTTTGAATTTACTATGGGAATACATGGCTTCATGGTCTATTACTGCGTTCAATTTTCTCAGCTCTGAGGAGAAAATCGAACATACAATCGAACACTCATACAAGAATACATGTTCTATTACAGTTTAAAACATAAGCCGAAAAACGTACAAAAGCTGTTTTCTACAGATCGTATTAAAAAATGGAGAAGGTTCTTAAATAGACTGTATTTTGACAAGTTTTCATTTATGAATATACTAATTGATTCTGTGTTTTTCCAAAGTATTTTATTAATTACAAGATATTGGCCCTCGCTTCGCTTCACACTAAGATAGATTAAAAACTATCCAATAATCCTTCTCGTCATACAAGCTACAAACATGCACAGTTGTGTCTAAGGTGGTCAGACGTTGCAGTGTTGATATACAAATTTTAAACTATTATCCCACGGGAACAAAACAGTTTTCTGGGATACAAAGTATTCTATATCCGTTGTCCTTATATAAACTACAAACATACTAAATTTCATCTAAATTGGTCCATTGGTTTTGGAGTTGCCATACTAATTTTAACCTATTATGACAGACAGACGGACAGACAGACAATAAATCCAAAAAAAATGTTAATGTCTTTATATCGATCACAAGCCTCCCTGAGTCAAAATTAAAAAGTATATATTAAATGTACAGAATTGAGTCTGTCACAGTATTATTATGAGTATAGATAATTATTTAACTGAGTTTAATCAAACTCAGTTATTTTTTTAGCGTAATCACGCTGATGATTCTCGATTGATTTGTCGATGTTGTTTGAAATCGGTTTTTATAATAAAACTACTATTAATTTTAGTAGTTGTTGAATGAGGGAAAGAGCTTAATGAGAGACAGACGAACATACATGGAATTCTTAGTAAAATCCCAGTTCTGTCTTGCACGGAACCTTAAACACAAAATATTCTGTTGACATATAAAATTTCCATGCATATTTTTATACTGAATATTATGTAATATTTAAATTAAAACGCACCTATTTTCCAACGTGAAAGAACTCATATCTCATTTTCTTCATGTAATATATTCCGTAAAAATCGACTGTGTAATGTTTTCATAAAAGAAATTGTAAGAATCTATGGCCGTGAAGAACTTTACAGAAATGGCGGCTATTTATCTTTTTTATGTTGGCAGTACTGTATTTATGGTATCTTAGGCCCGGACCGGCAACCTTGAGATACAATGTTGCTTTCACTAGACCTACGATTAGGGTTGGCAAAATTAAATATGGAGTAATAAGAAATAAATAATATATTCGCATATTCATTATAACAATATACATATATTCCAAAATTCAATTGAATTAAGAATAATAGAGAATGCGAATATGGTTGCTAAGAGTTAATAGCTCGGTGGCTTGTTTCAATTGCAAGTGATCGGGAAAGCTAAGCAACATCAAACGCAGTCGGTTGGAGGATGAGTAAACCTACTTGGCAAATATTTCAAGAGCGTTTCAAGTTTGAGAAATAAAAGAAATAGATTTTAAGAAAAAATAACAGACTTGATTTTTTTACGGCCATACTTTTTAATGCCTTTGTTCAAATTTTCAATTTACTAGTCATTTTAGAAGAACCAAAATAAATAAGCTTACTTTATATACATCTTGGTAGGCAATTATCAAAATGATGCCAAAAAAGCATTTTCAGCATTCTAAAGTATAATTTGGTTAAAAACTTTGTAATACTGTTCCTAACTGTATAATTGACAACCCTAGTCTAGGGCTGGTATGATAATAATTTAATTAAATAACTACGTATACTATTTATACGTATGTTTGTAGTTTTTGCTGGACTATTACAGATATGTTCAGATTCCAGGCTACCACAGAACACATCTATGCTGCCACTATTTTAACTAATAAAATAATACTATTCTGGGCAAATATCACTGTATCAAAATTAAAAATCATCAATTTTAGTTTTAAATAAAACATCCTAATGTTCATTATCTAAATATCTAATATAATATCTATATATCTAATACTTAAATATCTAACTTTTAAATACGAAAATAGGAAAAGATTAGTTATAGTAGGAAACATGAAAATATATATTTTATCCGTCGTCTGTTGATCTATATGACAGATGAGTGTTTTCAATTTCTTCTAGAATAAAACTCAGTGTCGAAAATTCTAGAATAAATAACTCGTATTATTAAATTAATTTACACCAATGAATCTTATTCAGGCATTTATGTTTGTGTTCTACTACCACTTTACTATTACGAAGTTATCGTATTTAGATACGTAAATTTGTGATAAGCAACAACATGAAACATGACCGCTCTCTACGACCGCTGCTGCGGTTCTGGTGTGGGGTGGGGGTTGGCGCTGCTGGCTTCTGGCTGGTTTCAAATTCGAACGAGCATGAACGCTCTCGCCTTGCAATAGCGTTCGGAGCGGCAACGTCGCATTATAAGGATGGTGGCACACTGCGCCATTACGTTATTTGCACCATTAATCATTAGAAATTGTATTTCTGTGGAATTTCTTATATTGCTGTAAGAGTTGTATATATTTTTAAAAGTGGTCAAACGTAAGCAATTTAGCTTTAAGTGTATTAAGTGTTTGTGCTGTCAAAAGGCAATATAATAAATATTTCCAAATGAAAATTAACATTATTGTATTGGATATTAGTGACATTCAGCAGATTAATTTTTAAGTTATTGTCATCAATTTATAATGTAAAATATTTGCATTGAAATATTTAATAATTTAACACTAGTTTACTATATAATTGCATTAGAAAAACATTTTAAAACTGTTAGTGGAATTTATAATTGATGAATGTTTGAACAGATTTACTAGGTGGATTTCTTGATATTATAATTCACTGCTATACAAAAACAAATTTCAATACAACTTGTTATAATACTAATCCATACTAATAATGAAACTGTAAGTGTTTATTTGTGTATATTAAGTTTTTTATTTTTATTTTGACACAGGGAAGCTTTGTTATCGATATAGAGACTAAAACATTTTTTTTGGATTTATTGTCTGTCTGTTCGAGCTTCACGCAAAATCCACTGGACTGATTTAGACAAAACTCGGTATAGTCGTAGTTCAAATCTCGGGAACGGTTATAGAATATGTTTTATCCTAGGAAATGGCTTAGTTCCCACAGGATAACAAGTTAAAATTAGTATGGGAACTCCGAAACCTATGGACCTATTTAGATGAAACTTGGCATGTTTGTAGCTTGTATAAAGACAATGGTTATATGATTCGTTTTACCCTAAAAAACTGCTGTGTTCCCGTGAGATAATAGGTTAAAGTTAGTATGGCAACTCTGAAACCACCGGGCAACTCTTCTTCCAAAGCGAAGGGAGGACAATTTCTAGTATCATAATAATATTATCAGTGTACTGTAGGTGGTTTATCTTATAAAGTTGGTAAAACGATGTATAAAAAACGGTGTTTTAAATA
The DNA here is from genome assembly GCA_018249125.1 of Asbolis capucinus. Lineage (NCBI taxonomy): Eukaryota > Metazoa > Arthropoda > Insecta > Lepidoptera > Hesperiidae > Asbolis > Asbolis capucinus. The sequence goes on from DWJZ01000339.1 coordinate 12,453, forward strand.
TATTAAATGAAGTACCTATTCAAGTCGATCATAATGAAAAATAGTTATCTGTGACATCATCGTCATTAACCACACCCACAGTGACTCAATCACTCTGGTACACAGAAAAAATCGCCCACATACATTGCTGCACATAGTATTTCAGTAATTTAATTGAGACAGAAACCTTTTCTTTTAGGTTGTACTGCGTTTTATTTAACATGTTTTCATCAATGATTTGTCACATTATTATTATTGCGTTGAACAAAGTTTTCTTTTAAGGAATAGAGAGTAAAATACATACTGTTTTCACTAAAGTTACTGATGTAATGCCGAAGAAACGTCCAGTGCGTTTTCGCCTTATCCTCGCCTACTTTGTAACTCGGCTCGGGATGACCGACCCAGTCTCCGTCTTATCTATCTATATACACAGATACTATACATGCCTCGCCTTAGTCTACGTAAAGTTTGATTCCACAGTATTCCTCAATGGTATATTTATTAATCGAGCGAAGCGAAGGTTTGATTCTGGGCCGAAGCCCGAATTCAGTTGACAAATGAATATTTGCTCTCAGGTTATGAGTATTATTTTGAGTATTTTAGTGGTGAATACTTGTGCAGGGGTATGGGTGTAAAATATAAAAATCAGCATTTCTATCGAGTAATGAAATAAAGCCGCAATCGCAAAAATGCAGCTTAGCAGAAAAAGAATATTCATTGAATTGTCGAAGTTGCGCGAAGTAGCAAATTGGTTCATATGTCACATGTTGCGGTTTTGTTTTCTGATTGGCATTTTTGTGGCAATTTAATCCGTTTGTATTATATTGCGTACAAGGTATAAAATTAATAAGCGTATATTAATTAGCGAAATGAGGTTGTTGGCTTTTGAATTATATTGCAACTTTGTACAGTGTACCAAAGAATGTCTAGTGAACAGAGTAATAGCGCAATGCTACTAAGAGTTTCAAGGATTTAACAGTAATAACTTTTGTTTCGTCAGCTTACATACTTTATTTGGTGCAGTAGAGTCGTAATCACTGTTGTAGTTAAATAGTGACAAAAGCCTTGTATGCATCTCACAGCGTGATTATTGCACAGAACAATTTGAAAAACATTAGTAGTTAGTACTACCACTAGTTTTGCCCAAAATAAACATCTATTTATTAAAATGCAAGATAGAACTTTTATAGCTTAGCTTAGATTGTCGTGACGTATCGTGCAGTGGACTCGTACCCCGAACTTCCAGTAAGGCTAGCTTAGAACACCTACGAGGTGCTTACTGTTGCCTGAGATCAAGGTTTCTAGAGCCAGCAGCCAGCCCGAACGAGTTCCGAGATCTTGTCTCCGAGACACAACTTTTACTTGTCTATGTATGATACATGTTTGTGTGGGATTGTAAACATCCGTGGTTCAGTGCGCACTGCGGCGCTATTGATACATTACGTTTGTGTTTATTCAGACGGACAACGATACATTTTAATTGAATTGAACACAAGCAAGTAGGTACATGTGCATATTATAGCTGCAATTTCTTTAGTACTAGCACTGTCTCTCTTTATATCGTAATTTTTTATAAACAGGTAAACGATCAGATATCGCACAGGATGGTAAGTGATCAGAGACGCATGTGTATATTACCGTCATCAAGGGCATCACAACACGTTGTCAGACAAGACCGAAGTCAATTAAAGAGTCAGACCACCCTTCTTCAGCAGCAGTACTTCATTGCAGCAACCGGGGTCAATAATGACTCCACGCTTAGGCGTATCAACAATATTTCTCTTTAGGTCGGGTAACAGAAGAATAATATGAAGGATGACAGAATGATAGAGAGAGAAAAATCACTTCTCTTCAACATCATTACGTATAAAACATTTCACAGTCGACTTTAGACGAATCAGTCGTATATTGTAAACATTATCGTTTTAGACTTTATTTGAAATATTGGACAACCTGGTGATGTGCTACAAATGATGTAATGGAGTACAATCGAATCGAACTTGTAACCCCTCACACTACAAGCAAGGTCACTGGCAAGTGGGACATAAGGTCACCGGTTGTGTAATAACAATGACATAGCAACTAAGTTCAAAGTATGCACTTATCATAGAATATATGAAATTATATGATTTAAAATATAATCGTAATTCTTATCGAATTATACGTTCGAAAGCAATTTGTCGACAACTAGTTAAATAATTAAAAATATAAAATTCTAATATGGAACATTACCGTTATTTATACCGTGTAAATATTTTAAAATATATTCTATTACTGATGCAACTGCCGCGTAATGCATGTCAGCAATATTCACAAAATAATTCAGTCAAAATTTGCTTTCAGATTGCTTTCTTGGTCACTCTGTGAACTCTGGCATTTTCTGAACTAATGTTGAACGACTACTCCTAAAGATTGCTTACTTTCATAATATAATAGCAATGTTTCTGTTATAAGTTATTGACGATACTTAAAAAATCATCAATAATAAACTTAATTTCAAGTTAAATTAAATTTATGATTTGTTTTTAAGCAATTTAGACCTATAACGACAGACACTCCATGTCTGTGCCTATAACCAACTAGATTAAACAGTGAAACTAAATTGTAACTTCCAATATTTTGTAGCACTTTTCGTCAACAAACAGTTCGGTACAAAACTACAGAAGATTTTTCCGGGAATTTGTCGGGCAGGTACTGTATTTGAAATTAGTGCGCTAAGCTACTTTGCAACATAATTTTTAGCGCCTTAACGCATTTATCTACAGATGTAGTAATGCTGGCAATAGCATTATATTTGAATATGTTAAAGCGTAATACATTTTATAGAGAAACAGCATACAAGAGTGTCGCATTGCGTATATGGAGTTTATGAGATTACTGTTTAAAATATGTACTTTTAAGCTTAGACTTTAAAACTAAGTACGTCGCGTCCCTAATCCTTTTATAGGCGCTCAACTAGGTCTCCCCCGTGACGCCATTTGTTAGTTACCTAAAAATAAACAAAATCATGGATTTACATTGATTCTGGTGACACATGAGATCATTCTATCCATTTGTCCACTTCCATCGGATTGCTAGGAATCCCACAAATGGGTTTTGTGGGACATTCCAGTATATTTAAAAGATTACTTTGAAAAAGCGTATACATTACATTAAAATTCTGCGCATTAAAATACTGAACTCTTGACAGATCTTACCTAATAAATACTGCTATTTTGATCGCTTATATATAAATGCAAATCAGGAGTAATGCTGTATGAATGAGTAATAAACTAATAATGCCGTGTGCGTATTCTATTATTTTATTATCGTGTTCTTTCTAACCATTAAATCATAGCTGCGTTGTTTTGATTGTCATTCATCTCAAATATACGTAACCTTGAGCGGGTGACGAAAGTCTATGGATACTGGAAAGGGTATATCCTTATTTATAACATCACTACACACAGTTCATTGGACTATCGTACGTAGCACGTTTACATAAGGTTCAAAAGCACAGTAACAAATATAGCAACAGTAGCGGGATCGAAAAAGAAATTTGAAACGATGCTTTCACGGATCGATCATGCGACGTTGCCGCTCCGTGCGGGCCACTTGCCGCCATCCGCCATATTTATTTTTACTGCTTGTTGCCAATCAATTATACTCGTAGTAGGAAATAATGACACCTGCTCTCGAGATGGTATTGTTAGAGTGCTTTCACACTGCTCAATATAAAGCTAAATTACCTACGTTTAATGGAAGTTGGTAACAACTGAACGGCCTTGTTGTCTAGTTGGTTGACCCAGTGTGCAAAATTTGAGTTCCCGGTTTCGATACCAGCCAGGAGGCGTTTATGTAATAGATGTTACTAACGCAACCTGACTATTGTTTTTAACAATTTATTTGATGTAACAAACAAATAGTGCTTAAAGTATTTTATTAATTTATAACAAAGACAAGTTTTTTTGAAATAAGTATAATTGTTCAAGTCACAAGTACAATGAAATAATATTCGAAGACATTATAATTTCTACGTTATACTAATTGATAAAGTCCTAGCTGGGACAGGAGTCCACTGTTCCTGCGTCCTCTTGTTAGTTTTAAAGGTAATTTTCCATTATTCTTTCTCAAGTTGTCATTGACTCTACCGCAGACAACGTTTCGCGTCATATTCCTGTGTTATTAACCATTACGGAGCTCCCGTGACGTTCAATCCTGAACACAGAACCAGCTCATGCCAATGATAACAATAAACGAACAGAAGTTGCGAATGTTGTGTCGTCAATCCTCAGTTTAACCAATTACAAAGTCGTTCAATGTTAGAAGATGTTAAGATTGTAGTCTCGCTCATATTTGTTTAGACTAAGACCGCCGCGTATAACACTTTAATGCAAGCGGGTACTGTTTATTATTTTACCGATATTTCGACCCAGTTGCATGGGTCTTGGTCACGGCAGTCTTACACCAGTACCCGTTTGCATTAAAATGTTCAGCTGAAATTTAGTATTCACATTTAACATTGCCTACGTTTCAATAAAACTTCGACTCTCGATCGAAATACATTTCGTTGACGGACGAATTTTGGATGCATGTCGAATATGAATACGATATTGCTTTTCGACCAAGTCGCAACGATATCGATACGACTAGAAGCGACCGGCAGCTCCATACTATGAGTAAGTGTGGAGGTAGTTCTCATTCAGTTTACTAGTTTTAACTCGCACAAGCTAGGAGTAAATAAATCGCTAGTTAAATAAAAACTTGCAAATAAACTACTAATATATAATTAGGTATCTAAAAGTAACAAATGAAGTAAACATATTTTATACCTATTTCGTTTCTGTGAAAGTAATTACTTATAAATAAGTTATTTATAAAGTTATAAGCAAATAATCTGAAAATGTATAACATTATAAACAAATGATCTACAATGTAATAAACATATTATTTAAAGTGTCCGTGGCCCTACAATGGTCTTATTGTACGTGTTTCGCGTGTCAACATAGACAGCTATCTATAAAGTTATTTTGTTTCTAGTAAGGTTAACAAATTATCTGTGAAGTTATAAACAAATAATGTATAATGTGGTCGTATAATGATGTTATATTTGCGCGTGTTGTTTTTCACGGCAGACAGCTAGGTTCGATATAAATACTTTGTTTCTAATAATAATATACACAGAGTATCTAAAATTATAAACAAAGTAATAAACAAATTGTCTATAAAGTTGTAAACAAATCCTCGAAATAGCTCTAAACAAATAATGTATAAGTTATAAACAAATGATGTATTTAAGTGCGTGGTCGTACGGTGGTATTATTTCTGCGGGCGTTCTGTCTGTCGAGGTAGACCGCGGGGTTGTCGTGCGGCGGCCGCTGCAGGCGCCCCGGCTGCGGCGGCGGCGGCGCCCTGCTCTGCTCCACTTGGACCCTGTTGGGCTGCACTATGATGTCCTGGCGCGGCGCCATTGCTGAAATGTTTATTGTATATCTATACTAATATTATAAAGAGGAAATATTTCATTGTTTGTTTGAGGAGAATAGACTTCAAAAGTACTGGACTGATTTCTTTTAACATTAAAATACTTCATTATCCTTGATGACCATAGGCTATAATTATTTTTTAAAACGTTAACAGTCCGTATGAAAACTTTACCCGACATGCAAAAATAATAGCAAATAAAATAAATATCTTTAGACAACTCACAAATGGCCGTCTGACCGGAAACTAAGCGTTAGCTTGTTCTATGGTGATCAGACAAGTGATAAATATACATATACATTTTTTAAATACTTATATAGATATTTACACCCAGACACACGGAAGACTGCTCATCACAGAAAAGTTTGACCTGGGTGGGAATCGAACCTATGACCTTCGGCGTAGCAGTCAGGTTCACTAACCACTTTAGTTTTGCTTTACTAACCGGCCTGTCGAAATAAATCCTCTTTGTCGCGTACGCTGCGGAAGTTGTATGATACTTCAGTTTCATATAGGACATGATCATCTGCACATTAGCCCGCTACCATATCTTTAACAGTAACAGTTATATGACAATTGCTAATTTTATCTGGTAACTGCGCTTCTAGACAAATATCTTTTCTGTTATCGTTCCCGCCAAAAGCTAATTCAAAAATGTATGAGAATGACGTTTATTGCGGAAAAACGGCCACCATATGTTTCTGTCAAATAACAGAAAAGGTATTTTTCAATGTGACTCCAGGACAGTTTCTGGTTCGTTAATAAAAATCACTTTAACCTTAAACTCCTCTGACAACAAATTTTATTATCTGTGCAATGCAATTTAGGAGGGAATTTGCGCTCAGATTTAGCGCTGAAAGCAGTAAAATGGCGGCCGTGCGCGTCATACCGGCCGAATACCTGTCCCCGTCAGTTACCGCTCGTCGCGAGCCGCGGGCGGCAGGCGAGCGGGATCGGATCTGTACATGCGCACTATCGGTAAACATCGCGACGGGCGCTTCCTATAAAGAATTATCGACGGTTTAAAGCAGGGGTCGGCAACCCACGGCCCGTGTGCAATTACAGTGCGCCCCTTGGTGTGGGCATATCAGCAAAACCGTATAATATTTTTTTCATTGGGTTATTTGAACCATAGTCAAAGGCAGGAGTCGGCAAACCCTGGCCCACTCAGATCCCATTTACACGACGTAACTTAGCGTTTCTTGTCATCCCCGGCGACGACCCATGAAATGTGGCCCGCAGCAATATCCTTATAACATATCTCGCCCTCATATAAGAATAGTTTGCCGACCCGCGGTTTAAAGTTATAGTGTAATCCGCAAAATACGTAAATATTCATCACATCCAAAATAATATCGAATGAAAACTCGTTTTACTACATGTTACGATAAAATCCGATATAATTCAGTTTTTTCTAAAGATCGAAGTTTGTCTATTGCATAGGGAAAAAGGCCATTCGACGAAAAGTTCTGATTCTAAATTCTCGTTGTCTACCCTAAAATTAGGACTTTGTGAGGTACAAACAGAACACCTAACATTTTTATAACTGTTGTTAGCTATTGAGCAAAATGGAGAGGGATCAGCTGACCCATATAGCGCTGGTTCTGGAAGTAGAAAAACACGAGTGTCTCTACAACACCTCTTTACCAGACTATGCAAGAAAGGATTTGACAGAGGAGGCCTGGACGAAGATCTCCAGTAACTTGAACTTACCAGGTATTTACTGGCCTAATAATGTTATACATATGAATGTTTGTGTATTACTTAGTAGATCTGAAAACAAATTGGCATAGAGATTATAATCTGGAATAACAAACGGGCATGATCGGTATCTTGTAAAAACACTTATAAATATCTAATATAAGGTTGATTTGTCTAATCCGTTGCCAGAAACAATTTACTGTAAATACTGTGTCTAGTAAATAATGTTGTCTTTGACAACGTTAAAGATGGTTTTATATCTTTGGGACAAGATCCGTATTGGAAGATGTTGGTGATAAGGTACTTAATTTTTGAAGGCAATAAATCTTCATGTCTTCTTGAAGGTGTTCATCAGGATCCTTTTGTTTCAGTTGTTGAATGCAAGGAAAAATGGCGTAACATCAGATCAACGTATCGACGCAGTTTTCGACCATCAAGAAATGGCAAATCAAAAAGATCTTACTACTTGAGTAGGTACCTGAACTTCATTTTGCCTTACTCTAAGCCCATGGAAGACTCCATATTCCGCGAGACAAGCCACGAAGATACTGACTTGATGGTAGTTCTAAAAGATGTGGATGTTGAGAGTGTAAATTCTGATGATGGAGAGCTACCAACATCATCCCAGCCCCAAGCTTCGTGTGACATCCAGGAGCTTCAAGATTATATTGACAAAGAAGCCAAATTAATGCCCAAACCAGGAACTGAAAATAATTCGAACCGACAAATGTCCAGCGAAGAAGACTTCTCCATACCGGAGCATTTAAAGATGACCGAAGACAGAGACATTACGGATCAGAGCGAGAGGGAACACATGAAGTATTTCTTCTTGAGCCTTCTGCCAGAGTTCAGAAACATGTCGGAGAAACAGACGAGGGTTTTCAAAATCAAGGTGTTACAGCTTATCGACGATATTAAAAATCAACGGCTGCCGAACTACAATAGAGATAATTAATAATGTATATAAGATATGATTTTAAATAAGTTTTGAAATAGTACATCCTTGTACTGTTCACAGGACAGAAGAAAAATATCTTCGTGCTCGCTTTTAGTTATCTTCCCTCCCTTTCTTTTTCTGTCACCTGTCCAGCAACAGGCTCAGGCGGTAATTTTGACGTGAAAGCGTAACAGACTACCTGTGCCAAATTTCATTCAGATCCGGTTAGTACCTTTTGTGTGAAAGAGGAACAAACATCCATCCATCCTGACAAACTTTCGCATTTATAATATTAGTAGCATAATTGATCATAATTTTAGTGTCAATGTTATTGTGGCTTTTGGTGTCAATGTTGTTAGGTCAATAAATAAATCTAAATATTTTATCGTTTCATTTTCCTTGAACGGTATTCATTCATTTCGTCAGCGTATCCGTTCTTCACAGGGCACGTTAACTATCGGTTCTGGTGGTTAACGTCGGTTGTCGTGAAGTTACTTTTGTCGACAGTGCCTTCTTTCGGGCAAATTAAACAAACTGCTTTGGTCACACTGATCCGTATTGAAGCTTGGCTTGGCTATGAATGGTGTCCAGCTTATGATATGAATCAGGCCACACAAGCCAAGTTTTATCTTGATTTAATGCGTAATACTGTTTATACTATAGTAAAACTCAAAGTACATTTTTCCTATACACTAAATATTTTTTCAAAATTTTGATGAGGGCGCTGTAATATCGAGATAAAGCACGAAAATATATATTTTTTTATTATTGTCTGTCTGAACGCGCATCACGCGAAAACCCAAGAACCGATTTCGATGAAACTTTGTAAAGTTATTACTTATATCCCCGATTAACATTTTGGATACTTTTAATTCCGTATGATTCCCGGGTTGGCTTGGAATAGGAGAAGAAAGTTTGTATGTGAATTTTCTTAAGTATCAACAGATTAGCTTGAACTTTCCAACAAACATTTAAAGTAATGAAATATGTTTCTCAGTTTTTCGATATTTTGTTATGGAAAGAAGAAAAGGCTAAATATTCACTACACTACTAAATTTTCGATACAAGCTCCTGGGTGATATTTGTATGTGTTTACCTTGAATTTGAAATTTCCATATCACTAATATAATATATTCAATATAAATTCAGCTTTACTCTAATTTCATTCTATAAAGGAAAAAAAAGGGGGGTGACAAGTTGCACTAAAATACCTCTTAATATATATAGTGTTTATTTTTTGAATTACTTAAAGTCATCTCGAGAAATACTTAGCATTTAAGATGCTGTACATCCCTAATAATACCAGGGTTTCCTTGGGATACGAGATGAAAGTTTGTATGGAATTTTAGGTCCACTGGTAATAAAAAAAACGATGCAAATGTGTAACCAAAGCTGTGGGTACAACTACGGGTACCTTACTCTGATTCCAGGGTAGGAGGAACAGATTTAGGTGTTGAAGCCAGGTATGGTTGGCTGTGATAGGTATTATTGATGCAGAACTTCTGTCATAGAGGTAGACTTTTGTACAAGCATTACGGAGCATCACGCTTCCTCAGCACCCCGGCCCTGTAACCTGTGAGTTGCCAATATAAAGAGGTCAATTAATCTACTCACCCGGACGAAAAACCAAAAGGAAGATGTTTGTTTTCCAGCGGTAACAAATTAACTGTAGATGGAACTGCTGACTTTCTTCTTTGAAGGTCAAAGTGTCTCTTTACAATCCAGATGCTTCAACTGAAACATTAAGTGATACTACTTATTTAAGACCAAGATTGGCAGACTTTACACACAATTGAGTTTTGCAAACTCCCCGGGATGCAGGCTTCCTCACGATGTTTTCCTTCACCGTTACAGCGAGTGACATTTAAATGCATAAAACGCAAATAGCTCCGAAAAGTAAGGAGTTCGCGCCCTGGGATTCGAAACCTGACCCCTCGAGTAGGAGGCCGAAATCTTAACTAAGGTTAAACGTTTTAACATTAGTTTAAGATAAGTATTGTATGAATAATTTTAACTTCAAACCATTTCAAATGCATCCTTGGGAGATAATCAAAACAAAAGATAATCTTGTATCTTGTAAAGCTCTCGATTGTGGTTGTATGACAAATATACATATTTGTTATTACGTCGGAATTGGTAGGTATTAAATTAAAAATATGTCCGTGATGTTTTGGTATTTCTGTTAACGATATTTTTTTGACTGATTTATTTTTGCTAACACCTTAGAACAAGACTTTTTACGCAAAACTCTCAAAATGTGAAATATATAAATATATACAATGTAAATTAAATAATTATTTAATCATCCAGCCAATAACCTTAAAAATCAAATTTTGGACATAGGCGTCTCTTAAATTGAGCCACTCTGACCGGTCCTGAGTCTTTTGAATCCAGCGGATGTACGCTGTCTTCTTCGGGTCCTCAGTCCTCCTGGTGAGGGCCGCCCTGTGCGCCCTTTACTGAAACGTGGTCTACATTCCAGGACCTTTCTTCACTAACTCGGTCCGTCCCACTGTATGGCCAGTCACTGCCACTCCAGCCGACTTCAAACATTTTGCCTCAAAATTGGGTACCTCGGTAATCGAACGAAGCACCTCTTTCTACGCAGTTCACTACACTACAAGGAACTACTATAGTAAGCTATATAAATAGGTATTATAACAATAGAACCAACCTTACAATCTGCCAGAAAGTTCACTTTTATGCTTCCCTAGTCAGTTTTAGTAGTATGCAATCTGCAGCAATGTATGTTTAGTATACTTTACAAAATAGCTGAAATTTAAATTATCTGTGTTGATAAATAACTTAAAAACATTTTGTATTTATTAAATTCCGTTAATAGAAAGTTAGGTTCTCAAACGGAAGGTACTGTGAAAGTTATGTGCGTATTAGAAGTTAATTATCACTTGACTGAAGGAAAACATCGTAAGGAAATCTGCATTCCTGAGAGTTGTACATAAAGTTCTCGAAAGTGCGTACGTTTAGCGCACAGCCAGCGTGCTGTGGCCTATGTCACTCTCATCACGCGAACCTACTGTTGGGATAGTTATTGGTTGCAATTACGTGTCTGGAACAACACATGGGCTACATTTTATTAAATTATCACGCGGACGAATAGACTTTTACTAAGTTAATGGGCTTTACCATCGAAGACTTCATCCATACTTACCATCAGGTAGTCAAGCGCAAATTTATTGAATGTAAAAAAAATATACTTACAGTGAAGTGTAAGAGCGAAACTTTCAAATATTCAAATTGTTTAGTTTAAGAAACGTTTTTCCTCATTTAATAAAACAAAATAATAACTGCGACAGTCCAACCGTATAACTAGATATTATGGAAATATATTTACGTTAAAACATCACTTTATCATGATATGTTATCACGGCGTTTATCAGCAAGATTGCATTGTAGAACTTTTATTGACAATAGACATCAACTTGCGATATCGGTCATAGATGCCAGAGGATCATAAAATATAGCCAAGTGTGTTAAGAAAAGTGCTGTGTTGGATTCTGTAGGTCGGCAAACCGCGGCCTGCAAGCCGGAAGCCGTATGCCACTGCGGGGCGCGCTTGCGTGATCATATTAAGTACAACTTGAAAAATCGTATCAGTTTTATAAGTCTTACTTAATTTTCTACAAGTTATCAGTGTAATAAGAATGCAAAATAAAACACGTTTACATAAAATATAGCCCGAACCAATATACGTATAACATTAGTGACCCTTAAATAAGAGAAAGGTTGCCGATCCGTGCCTTTGCTGTCATACTTAATCTGAGCCTACCTACCTTTTCTAAAAGTTTTCCTTTTTTAAATCTGTACTTCCTCTCATACTTACTAACAATGCGAAGGTACCTCTGTTTTTCTGTTAATTGGTATATTGGTGGTTGTGTAAACTGTTTCAAGCGGCCGTAGTGGCGGGAAAAAGCTAGTTTGCTAGTGTTCTGTTTTTTAATTTCAAGAAAGAACTATTTAGATTGCGTAAACTATGGACATACCGAATGGTAAAACAGTGAGGTCCAGAATATACGACGGAATCCTAAACATGTTTTATCTTTAAAACTAAGAAAAATAATATTTTGAGGCATTATCTCCGGCGATGTAAAATATATCACTCAGGGAGGTACGTGTCATGAGAAGGTCTTCAATTACAATCTTCCTCTGAGAAACGAATTACATACGTACTGCTGCGCTGATGGCTTAAAAGCTTCACTATTTTAATATTCCCTATTAGAGACACAGGAGCCTTCATATAAAGAATAAATTGAAGTATATTTAAGTTTAGTTAACATTATTTCAGGAAGAATACTGTAAATACTCATCTTAGATTAAATTAATAACGTTTAATGCCTTAAATCTCTAATTTATTTTGGAGGCCTTTTTCTGTTATTTTGGACGCATTATAAATATTCTATGTCTGAAGAATTAAAAAAATTACAGGATGATAGTGCCAGTCGTCAAAGTCACACGGCGTCACACGGACGTACAGTGCCACCAACTTATCTGCGCAGTAGAAAAAACTGGAACTAAAGAAAAACCAACCGCCAATTTGAAATGTCATTCCGAGGTTAATTCTTTGAAGCTTTTTGTGTTTGCGATTCGATTATAATTGTTAAAAGTGATTAAAATGCCTAAGGGTTTTAAAAAAGATGCATGATTTGTTTTTTTTTTTAAGTTTTTTCAATTTTATTTTTTATAATTTTTATTTAAAAAAAAGTACCGCTTAAGTATTTCAATTATTTTATTTTACTCAGTTATGTTTGTATCAATCACTAATACATCGATGAAAGTGTCATTGAGTATTTTTCGTAATAAATGTTTTTTTATACTTCATATATGTATATCTTTGTTACAGGAGTAAGTGAACGATTTGTTTACAAGTTAATGAGTGAAAAAAAAATCTGAAGAAAGTAATGTCAATGTATGTATTCCTGGCAAGAAGAGAGATAGAAAAACAGGAAAACTGGAAATTGATAATTTTAACATTAGCGTCATACGGAGAATAATTCATGAATTTTAATCATTTGGGAACGAAATTCCGACTATTCCGAAATTATTAAACATAATTAGAGAAAATATTGGTTTCCTTGCAAAACGTGAAACTGCCGCATAAAATAAGATTTCGCTTTAAAAATTCGTGAAATTAGTCTGGAGAAAAATTGCCGGTTGTTTATTTACATGAGACTTATATATACTCATCTCACTCAACTGGCAAATGCTGGCAAGGCTCCGATCTTGAAGGTGATTTGGAACCAGTATTTATTTTATTTATTTAGGTTAACCAACAGTTTTGTCATGAAACAAAGTTTACACTTGGTAATGTATTATACAATATGACAAAACCAATAACAGGCAAACGCCGCATGCTTTATGGAAATCAATTACAAATATCCTGTGGGTCCTGTATTAAAAGGGAATAGGTTATTATATAGGATTATAGTTCACGCAGGGTGCGACGGATTTGAAGAGAATGTGCTTCTTGTGTTTAAATCAAACATTAAGAGCGGTGACTATGATGAGGAAATGAATAATGATATTTTTAATAGATGGACTACTAAGAAGTTGCTGCTGAACCTGCATAAACCTACTCTTGTAGTGATAGACAATGCCCCTATCACACATTACGACAAATGTGTTAATAAATGCCCCAACTCAAACCATACTAAGGCTGTCATACAATTGTGGCTGAACAAGAGAAATATAGAATTTTCTGAGCAAATGACGAAACTTCAACTGCAACAACTTACAACTTAATAATTATGATTTTTTTTTATTTCTCCTATCCTTTACATGCATGTACAAAATTGACTTTGTTGGCCTAATTCTTATTCTGTGGTATTTATTGTATGATAGTTTTGATTAGTAGCCCCAGCCTAAGTAATACATTCGTCGAAAAGTCAGTTACCATCGCTTCATGTGCAACAAACTATGTAGTAATAATCATAGGTCTGAAAGTTGTTGAGCTCCCCTTCAGTCGGCAAATATTATTATATGGTAACATTGATCACTGCACTAGCGTCACCGTCAAACTTGACAATGACATTGTCATTTAGGACATATTCCGATATATACTGGAACACAGTAAGGTGTAACGTCATTACACAATATTATTGCGAAGACATTTTGTTTATACTCTGCCTTATTAAAATTGATAGTGGTAAAAGTGGTAAATTAGAAAAATCTTAGTATGCATGCCCTAAATCTGGGTGGATAACAACGGTCTTCATGCTTGTTAATTTTTTGAGTTCACTTTTATTTTTTTCTTATTTTTCAAAGTAAGGAAAAAATTACATAAAAACTTTCAACCCTTGAGTTGACCACTTATCCTGCTACCAATTCGCAGATGAGTAGTGTGGTGGAGTATAATCTAGATCTCCTTAATATGAGCACATATTCATGCTTAGAAGTGGACCATTAATTGCTATTTATCAGCACTGTACAGTGCTTCCAGAATATTGGGGAACGTAGTCGTTACTTTATTGACTTTTCTGATTTGACAGGCTTGACACTTCTGATATCGACAAAATCAGAATAGCGGGTTCTCGACTGTTCCGTACTATTCCATGTGTTTTATGTCTTAAAATTCAGTGAATCTAACTTTTAACGTAATTTCGTCATATAGTATGATTCATAGAATTTAAACAATTATTTATGTAGTGTTAGTTTACAGACGCAGCTTAGTGCACGATCCACACGTGACGTTGTAAAGCAATATAGAGATTGTTTGTGTATATTTTTGAAATGGCGTCTAATCCTGATCCGGGGAGCAGCAATGCTATAGCTGGTGCTCTGACATATCCTGCCAGTAACTCTCAGATGGAGCCCGTAGCGGACCAGCCTCGGCAGCCCAGAACTCTGCAGGTTATTGCTGCTATTTTTCTATTCGAACTAGAATTTTTTGTTTTAATATGTTTATTTAATTTCTCTTAAGATTAACAATCACTACGAATAATTTTACAGTATAAATACTGATGATAATTACAGTTTTGGCCTTAAATTATAAAAATACAGAAGGTAGTTCATAAACATATCACTTATAACTTGTGATTAACATTACGCGTGGTCTACACAATAAGTACAATTTCATGGTGTGTTAGCAAGAATCTACTTATTGAAGTGCGTGCTCCTGCCCCAATCAATAAAGCATGTCTTTGTGAGTTTCAACTACTGTTTTACTCATACATAAATGGACAGTCCAGTTGGCTGTTCCTTAGAATATGGTAGCAAAGGTTTGTATCTAAAACTTGATGCAGTTTACTATAGATTTTTAACTGATTTCAGTAATACCACTCTTAACTTTCAGTGACACAATTTTCAAGAAAACGGAAAATAAATATCAGCACCTAATCTTGTTACCAGATACTAAAGTTAAAACATATTTCAAGCATGGAAGCTCTCAAGAAATGTTAGTTACTGGCATTCTACACATTTTTAAATTTATTTCTGTTTCAGGGTCTTTTACGTTTTGCAATGGAAGCTACAAAAGCTGAGGATGCTCCTGGTAGCTCTCAACTGGGACCAATGGACGAAGAGGTAGAAATCAGAATTAGTGTAGGTTATGTCTTAAAAAGAGGTAAAGAGGTTTCTTTTGTTGTTTTATCAACATTGGTAGTATGCTGATGGTACAGTGTACTCTATTACAGTGTAAATTATTATATTGCATGAAAACCTGGACTAAAGGAACTGAGTATAAAAAAATTAACTGTCAATTATTTGTTTATTTTTTAGAGAAGACGATTTCTGAGTGAAGCTCTGAATGCACAGACAGTGAATATTAGTAATGTACTCAGAAAAAACATCAAAATATTAACAGACATGGAGAAGATGGGCAGTATAAAGCAGGATGATCCGCTCCCTGAAGAAATCCTGGCCGCTTTTGAGGAACTTGGGGAGTTTATTGATGATATTGATGTAGCAAATGGTGAGAATTTCTTAGTTATTAAAAATACCATGTCAAGTAAATTTATTACTAATAGGATAAAAAGTCCTTTTGGTGGGAACAAAATTAGTTTATCAAATAATCTATTCTATTCACTGATTAGTTAACATGTAAAGAGGCTGATATATAACTATATCAGTAAATTCTAGTACCACATTATTATTTGAATAAGAACAGACTTGAAACAATTTTAACAAGTAATGAAACGGGAACACAGACAAAGACTATTAAATACACAGTAATAGGAATAACTCAAAAATGAATGTTGAATGTTGCTTAAAATTTAATGGGACCGCATTTCCGCATCAACTTTCGAATAAAAAATATTCATCAAAATAATTAAGTACACCTAGTACATACTTATACAGTGATAAAAATAGAGAAAAATAAGAAGTGAATTAATAATTTAAAAACTACTAGGCAGATGTAGCCCAAAATAAAATGGGATCACATGATAAGCACCAGATATCAAAGAAAAAAACATTATGAAAATTGGTACAACCTGTAGAGTTATGAGGTTGAGAGAGCGACGTTAAAACAGACTATCACCGTATTTTACAGTTACAATTATTTCTCCCATTGTAGATTTCGAAAAACTGGGTGGCTTCATAATATTCCCGATGTGCTACTCGTGTGACTGCATCGAGCTGCACCGCTGGGCCAACCTGACGCTCGCCCAGGTATGCCAGAACAACCCACATTGCCAGGAGAGGGCGCTGCGATGCTGCCTCCTGCCCGTGCTGCTGCACCGGCTCAGAGATCACGAGCATGATGACGGGAGTCTCAGAGCATTGTCCAGTGAGTGGTCATAATTTTTTTGTCATGTCATGCCAAGGCAAATAATGATTCAAGTCACCTGATGTGATCACCATCGCCGATGGTAAGTCGCAGGTTGGAAGATGGTGAACGTCAGGCTACCAACACTTCAAGCTATTATTATATGAAATATCGAAATATATAAGTCCTTAACAATAGGCAAATAGGTAATAGGCTGAAGCAATTGGGGTCTGTTTAGATGCTAACAGACCCCAAACTCCCAACACTAAGCAATGAAACGTGATCAATTACAAGTTATATAGTTGTACAATTTATATGTATTACATGAACACGTAACAACATGAATATTTTAGTTGTAAACATATTACACTATATTATTTACTATATTTGTGTAATTTGAATATTAAAGCTTGTTATAATAGTTACCCGCCTATGACTACAAAAAAGTAGTGAAGACGGACATCGCCGCGTTGCCGGCTTGTATCGGCAAAATATCCAATGTCGATTACTGGAAGCAAGCCTGGGAACGTAACCGGACCCATCGTTACGTCACTCCGGACCTAACATCGGCCGGTGTCACTATACTGTTTAGTTATATATAAGTAATATGTAATAATTTAGTAATAAAAGTTAATATATAAGTACAATCATTGTTTAATTCAGATCTGCTGCACCAGCCTCCCGTACCAAGCTCACTACTTACTTTGTGATAATTTTTGTTTCGATAAATATTGTTTCTGATTTGCACGGCTAGTTACCATCGTACCACTTGCTCATTTGCCGGCTATATATGCAATGTGTATGTTCAGGTATGATTCGTAACTACGAGCCCGGCGTGCGGTCATTTATGGCGCAGTGTGGCTGCGAGGTACTCGCTGATTGTCTGCGCTACCCGCAGCGGACGCAACTGGGCAGCGCCGCCTTCCTTGCCACTTACTTATGTCGGACCTTCAAGGTGGCTAGAGGTTAGTTTCATCCCTTATCTTATTTTTAATGGGGGGCTGAGGGGGAGGGGACTGGGGTTAGAGGGCTGAGGGGGATGTTGAAGAGGGGCTATATCACGCGAATGTATTCGCGGGAAGAGCTACTTCTTTTTATATCTTTTTCTTAGGAATTGCAACTAATATTATAAATGCCTATGTTTGGTAGGATAGGTGAATGGGTAGTTGGATGTTTGTCATTCCTTCACGTAAAAAGTACTGAACGGATCTGAATGACATTTGGCCCAAAAAATACATATCTCTGTAAAGTCCTAGAGACTACTGTTACCAAAATACCATTCGGACGAAACCGCGGGTGGAGTCTAGTAATATTGCGAATGCGAAAGTAACTATCTGTGTTTATCTGTTTTTGCCGGTGCCTGTACGTCTTTGTGGTTTGTCTGTCACAATATTTTTGCCCCGCTTCCTACCTATTTTATTATGTAAAGTGAAGGATCTAAGGTTGTCTGGAAGTAGTTTCGATTATAGAGATAAGACACCCTATTGCTTTTAAAAGTTGCATCATTTTTGTCTCATATCTATTTTCCTAGACGGTAAAGTATGTTGTATTTTTCTTCCAGATTTACTCATGAAAAACAACATAATTCAAATTATTGTGGACATCTTGAAGAGCAACCAGTCTGATGTAGCCGCAGAGTATCTCCTGAACGTCCTCGTTGCGCTCATAGAGAAGCAGCCAGCAGACGTCCTGCCGATCTACCAGGACCCTTCACTCGACCTTCGAAGGACCTTGGAGAACCATATGACGCACGCGAGGTTTATAGAGGAGAAGGAGGCCTGTGTGAAGATTTTTAGACTCGCTTTTATGGAAGAGTTGGATGGATGGATGGAGAAGGTGGATTTGGGGGAGGTGGAACCAGCTGATAGGTAGACGCTGGTGGGGTTTTAGGATATTTAAATAGTAATATAACGCTATGCACATTGGATGTAAGTGTATGGAACATTATTAATACCAGTTGATGTCAGTGTCACAGTGTTGTTATAAAACCATCTCAATAACACACTAATGTCTTTGACTGTAACGTTTCACTGTCATAATACAAGTTTTGTAAAAATAAAAAAAAATACATATTATTAAATTTTCAAAAAATTTATCTTTCATCTTGATTTGTCTAGTAAACCCATTTTTTAAGTCAGGTTGAAAAACAACAGCATTTATTTAAATATCAAAATTACAACGTTACGCTATGTTACGGGTATTCACGATAGGTTTTTCAGCCGGCTTATCAAACCTTGATCCATGCAACTGGGTTGGAATATCTGCGCAAAAAGCATATATCGTGTAATTTTGCATAATGTACAAAGTCCACGGTGATTCGATTTAAAATGACGCCATTTCTTAAAGAATAATATTGGTTGGTGCATTGCGGTGTTATATAAGGTTGTTTCGTCTAATGTGTTACCAGAAACAATTCACTCATGCGGGGTATAGAGAGCTGTAGTCTATTGGATTTAAATTATATTTAATATTAAGATTTCATTTCGTACAAAATGCATATTTGTTTTTGTTAAGTTTAAAATTTCCTTACCTGTGTAGCTGGTTTGTAAAAATGCGAATAAAATGCATTCATGATTTGTCCCGAGCTAATGTAAGATAATTTAAATTTATAAATTTTAGCGGCACTCAGAGTCGATAATGGTTAAATCTCCTACTTTAAGTAGTATACAGATTCTGTACTAAGGAATGATTTAAGTAATCATTAACGACTTATTTGCGGCAAATAGTCTTTTCTCAAGATAATAAAATACTTGAAATATGTAGCATCGTTTTTATTTTTTTGTTATTTTCAGGTAGTAGTATACAAAATTGGTTTCTGATGTATAAATTAATCTTAATATATTTGTTGTGTAATGTGAAAGATTCAAAAGCTTCCAGAATTCAAACAATATGTTTGGGAATCATATTTTGGATTCCCATAGCAGTCCCACTGTTGGGCTCGGCTTTTCTCACTATGTGATCCATATGGACCTTTGTCTACAGCACGGGTCGGCAACCTTTTCTTATATGAGGGCCTCAAATGTTAAACTGATATTGGTGCGGGCCACATTTCATGTAATAAATAAATTTTGCATTTTCAACTAAACGTATTGTTACTCTCATTTTAATGCAAAATATATGTCTATGCTTTATTTTGCGATTTTTGGGGGTTTACTCGACATGACTTTGTAATTACAGACGGTGATGACGCGCTGGCCACACCCCAGTGGCAAACGGTCCGTAGGTTGCCGATCCCTGATCTACACCGTTGGCCAACTGCCGTATTCGTAGGGTAGTCACTCGAAATACCTTTTCTTCTTCAAAGCAAGTGATAATTTTTAATGAGAATTTTATTATAAAAATGCATATAAATTAGTACCCTACCGTTCGAGAGACAAAAAAAACACAAAAATAATACCAAATAATACGTGCTCAAATTATAATATTATTAATATACTGCAGTTTGCTTTAGGCAATAACAGCGCCCCAGTCTTGATCAGAGGCAATAATGACGTCATCAT
This sequence comes from Asbolis capucinus, assembly GCA_018249125.1. Classification (NCBI taxonomy): domain Eukaryota; kingdom Metazoa; phylum Arthropoda; class Insecta; order Lepidoptera; family Hesperiidae; genus Asbolis; species Asbolis capucinus. Next base: position 32,752 of record DWJZ01000339.1, read on the forward strand.
GTTGATCAGCTGTGTCCCACGTCCTGGGTTCGTTGTCCGTACTGGACCAGTCGAAATTCAGGCCGGTGACTTCGGTGTACCATGGGTGGTAGTGGCCTGGACGGACGTATCCTGCAAGAGTTTGTGAGAACTTCAGAAAAAGGAAGCGGTTCTAAATTCAATTGTATTGATTTTTTATAACTTTTTACTGAATATACTGATTTTGATGATTCATTCTTTAATCAAAAACTGGTGCTTGTCGTGTGGTCGTGGCTTGTGGCCTGGGATACGTTGCTTGTGTTACAACCATAGGCGGCTTTACTTACCATCAAGACCCTGTCTGCTGGTAAAACTAAAAAATCGTTCCTAGATTATGTATTAGAAGTACGTACCCCCAGGGAACGGGCTATTACAACCAGCACTGGATCCGAAGCTGACCACACCAACCATCGTCAATTGTTCGTCATCGTCCACGATGGTCAATGGGCCGCCACTGTCGCCCTGATTACAATAAAAAGTAACTTAAAAGACGTTGGTAAAAAGAGGATTTTTTAACAAAATTTGGTTTACATATTTAACAATAAAAGAGATTAAGCGACAATCAGGCAAACAGGTTAACCGATGGTAAGTTTTTATTATTAAAAGCTTTTATTTAACTTGCAGTGTATGTTTGTATATTAGTAAGTACGTATATTTGTTTGTTACGGGTCAAATCTTGCAAGTCTAATTAGACACTTCTTATGGAGCGGAAATTTTGCATAAAGTTTTCATCCTGATGACAATGCATTTTCATGACAAGTATGACCTGGTACTACGGTCAGGATTAGCTCCTGATTAAGGAACTCCTCAACGGTTAACAACAGAGTTATGAAATTTTGAGTTTCTTTGTATTATATATCCATAATTAAAGCTTGTGTTTTTAATTACTTTTAATATACCTTATCCTTAATAATCATGGTATGGTTTAAGGTCCTCATGACTGAGGATGTAAACTCCGGTAAGTTGCTCCAGTCGGTTAAGGTTCAGTTCAAGAGATGGAAGGTTTTATGACACCCTAAGGCTTCCGAAATGGCTCATTAACTGCTACCTAATAACCGGAATTAAAATACCCTTCATTAAAAAATAGTTTGATAGAAGCAGTGGCAGATAGTTACGGAACAAGAAGATTGAGCAGTATTGTTATAGTAAGCGGCACAAATAGTCTCCTCCCTGATGACGGTGCTGGTGGGGTACCAGGAGAGACACTCCTCGTTGCTGATGCCGCGTAGGAACACCCAGCGAAGCACCTCGGAGGCAGCACCACCTAGAATGATTTAATATAATTAGTACCTGTTAAGTCTCGAACCTTTGTGTTATAAGCAAGTAAACAAGCAGACGGAACATCTGATGGGAAGGAACCACTGCCATTAACGATCAGATTGGGGTGGTAGTAACGTGTTGCCTGCCAGGAAGGAAGTAGTAGGCCGGTAATTACATAAAATTACGTAAAATAATAGTTTTTTGAAAACCTTGATTAATAAATGCCTTGATTAAAAAATCCCCTGACTTCCAGTTTCTGTTGTAATTGATGATCTAGTTTTCTAGGTTAAACAAGAATCATATGCAAGATAGATATATATATATATACACATCGCACTTTAACTTATTTTTCCCGAATTGAAAAGAAGGGGTCTAAAGGGTTATGTGTGATTTATAAATGAAACAAGGGTCATTAAATAGATTAATAACTTATCATTATAAAAAAGAAAAAAAATGACTAAAATGGCTGTACAGCAAGAATATCAAGAGAACAATGATATTGAAAGCGAGTGCTGCCCTCTAATATAAACTAGAATACTAAAGTTTTATTTTTTTAACTTTATGTTCTCAGATATTTGTTGCCTCATAACTTTACCGACTTTAGGGTGTACCGATTTTGATGTTTCTTATTTTATTCGAACGCTTTTTCGTGCAGTTTTTGAGTTATCGATTTTAA
>DWJZ01000340.1:0-34682 GCA_018249125.1 Asbolis capucinus
CCAGCAGTTGTTGGAGCTCAGTACCAATCTATATAAAAATGATATGCTGTACGTAAGTCTCGCTAAAACTCGAGAACGACTTGGCTAATTTTGGTCTTGAATTATTTGTAGAAGTCTACTGAAGGTTTAAAAGGTGAATAAAATATGATTAAAATGCTAGGAATTTATTACAAACAACAATTTTGTTTTTCCTTAGAAATAGGAATGGAGCTGAATTTAATAATTTCTTCCCGTGAGCACAACGCGAAATTTAATAGTAATAAAAGTTGACTTAAAAACGTTTAGGTTTTTTATTTATCAATTGAGACAGTACGAAGTCTGTCGGGTCAGTTAGTGATATATAACAATAGCATAAGTATGCTGAAATCATAACTTGGCCAATAACCTCTCATCTGGAGCGTGCCCTAAAGTACAAGGGTAGAGTGAAATATTTATAATCGTAAAAATATCATTTTAAGATTTGTTTTAAAAATGTTCATTGCATTTATCTATAAACTAGGTCAAACAAAGGGCGAGCATAATTACAAGTGGAGTTCTCTAGCAGCTAGCCCGGTGTTAGAGAGAGAAAATGCAAGGTAGACATACGAGTATGTACACAAAGATATTTACTGTGTATTAAAATTACAATATAAAAGTGGAAAGGTAACGTATCATACATAATTATTATGACCGTTGTTATTTTGAATGTTTACATAAAAATCATTCACCAGCTTCCGATAAAAAAAAGTTATCAATACGTCCACTCAGTAAAAAGTTCTGAGGTGACATATGTGAAAAAAATTCAGACGAATTGAATACTACCTATTTTTGAAGTCGATAAAATCTTTCACTATTCATCGAGGCAGTTTTTAATAAATTAACGACTCCATATTTAGATATAAATATATAATTATATATAATTTATTAAGGTTAGAGTTAGTGTAAATGTAAGTTAGAATATATAAAATAGAAAATCACCTGATAGAAGAACAATTCTATATTCAGATATAAAGACAAATCGTAAAAGTTCAGATAAAATGTATGCAGGAAGCGAAACTTGGCTCTGGTCACTGCCAAGTTGGGATTTATTACTGGGCCCGACCTGCCGCCAGTATATTTTTTTCTTATTAATATCATGTTCGAACGTGAGATTTTTTTTTGATAAATTATTGCCAAGTTCACTAGTGTGGAAACCATTTTAATGTTTTACTGGGTCGAAATGCCTTATTTTATACTAGAAATGGCTTCGCTTCGGAGTTGCCAACCTAATTTTAACCTGTTGTCCCACGGGAATAAGGCAGTTTTCTGGGATAAAAAGCATCCTTTAACCACTGCCTTGACATAAGCAAAAAATATGCTAAATTTCTTCTAAATTGGTCCATTGGTTTCGGAGTTGCCATACTAATTTTAACCTGTTATCCTGCGGAAACTAAGCCATTTCCTGGGATAAGCCGTATCCTATAACCATTCTCAGGTCTTAAACTACGATAATACCGAGTTTCGTTTAAATCTGTTCAGTGGTTTTTGCGTTAAGCTCGGACAGACAAACAGTACTACAGCTCGACTGACAGACAGAAAACGTAACAAATATTTTGGTCTCTATATCTATAACAAAGCCTCCCTGTATCAAATTTTTCAAAAAATACTTAATGTAAATACTTAATGTTAATGTACAGAATTGACTCCAATACCATTTTATTATTAGTATAGTAGATTTAGGCTATTTGAAATGTAAATTTAATATAAGTGCTTGACCACGATCTTACCTGTTGGTAAGCAGCGTGCGGTCTTAGATGGTAAAGCGCAATAATTATGCACAAGCTAATTTGTTTAGATTTACAATTAAATATTTACAACCTCAGTTTTAAGGATTTATAAAAAGTATGCTTTTACACACAGCGTTTCATGTTCGTTATTCTAGATTTTTCGTTTTGTGCTGTTAAAGCGACCGTATTATATTATAGCATAATAAATAAATTGATAATCCTTATATATTTATGTCCCTTGTCTCAAACATGTAAATTTAATCACGATTTTGTACCTGAAGAGTATCTTTAAATTCTTCACTCACGTATATTACATTAAGTGTTACGTACAGGGGAGCGTCGTGGGGTCGAAACTTGGCGAGTGTAATTAAATTGGTGACGTCACATCAGAATAACTAGATTCCACCGGAGACATCCCAACTTGAGCAAAATTGAATTTTACTACAATCTGTGTAATTGGGCAACGCAGCTATTATCTGGAGATCTGCTCCAACACACTATCAGCGGTCGGAACGCGGCGTTTATTGGTGAACCGATAAATCCTGACTGATGATTTAACAGTATCAATAGTGATTTGTTTTTGAGAAGACCTTGACTTTTTAAATATTCAAATTAATTCAATAACAAGTCTATATAAACAATTAAACTTAGGACCATTGGATCATTTGATTTGAATTAATTATTCATTTCTGTCGTGAATCATGTAGTGTGAATATGTAAATATGTGCATCGGGAGTAGCAAATGCAAATTTGTAACCGGTTTGTATTAGGAGTAGTGTCTGATGTTATTTCCAAGTGTTCGGAGAGTTGTTATAACTACTTTGTATGAGATGGTTCGCATGACATTACCTTCTGAATAGTTCTCTAACCATCAGTTTTTATCCCGTTCATCTTCATAAATTTGATGTTTTCTACATTAGTTTCAATATTTGAGTAACAATTGATACCTCAGTTTCGTAACTGTTATTTAAGTCAATATTAAAAATCACAAACGCAAACAGTATGAAGCGTCATTAAAGCTTGCGCAAACGCTTTCGAAATATGCTGCGTACAATACTTTACTCTAACCACCCACACAGAATCTAGTAAAGAAGCAGCGCAAGTTGTCTCTCCCCACCCAAATACTGCACGGCAATTTATCCACTAAAGTTCAAAATATACGGACGTGAATTGTTTGCATTGTCATAATTAAAGTCGTGTTGCCACTTCGCCTATTGTATCCAAGATGGTTGGTATTACCGTGCAGCAGGAACATTATTTATAGACACAATGAAGATGTAATTTTACGATTATCGTCACCGTAATTGGACATTTTGCTACTGATTGGGTTTCAAACGTCTTTAACGCGTCATTACTAATTGAAATCGAGGGTAATTGGCACCCTGAGGTTAGCGTTAGGAAGGTGTATTATTCTGAACTTTTCGTGTATGTCGCCTCAAGGAAAGACTTCATCTGGAATGTTATAATGACTTATAATATGTCAACGGGTATTTTTCTAATACATTTTGGCTCGCTAACAATCTGTTGATAAAGGATTAAATGGAAAAACGCATAAATTTGTTCGTGTAAGGTTGTTTAATATGATAAAATAAATAAGAAATATATTTTTCTGCTGAATATCGGTGCATAAGAAAAACAGTAGATCGCTGGTACAACACTCCGAGACTTAGGTTATTTATAACATACTAGTAATTGCCCTTGCTTCGGTCCGGAAAAAGAATTATCGAGTGGTTTCAGAGTTGCCATACTAACTTTAACCTATTATCCCACGATAACAAAGCAGTTTTCTGGAATAAAAAGTATCCTCTAACCATTGCCTTTACATAAGCCAAAAACATGCTGAATTTCATTTAAATTGGTCTTGTCGTTTCGGAGTGGCCATACTAATTTTAACCTGTTATCCTGTGGGAACCATTCTCGGGTTTTAAAAACGACTATGCCAAGTTTCATCCAAATCTGCCGAGTGGTTTTTGGGCGATGGGCGAAAAAATTGTCTTTATCTCTATATCGATAACAAAGCCTCCCTGCAACAACATTTTCAAAAAAATACATAATGTACAGACCCTGTATGACCCTGCTACAGTTTTATTATTAGTATAGATAATGGATACAATCAATAATAAAGCTATAAGGTAATAAGAATAATACTTGGGAAAGTTAGTTTGTAAACGCCATTATCAGTATTATAATTCACATTGCCACTAGTGTAGGCAAAATGTTGGAAGGTTTATTAGAACTGAAGGAGATCCAGTCCTACAACGTGCATATTTTAATTACGAAACCTTTGTTGTTGTAGAAATAAGCTTGCCAATGAGGTATAAAATATTGCTTTGTTATAATGCTGGATTGGCCATAACACAACATTGACAATACTGCGTATTTAACATTTAACACAAGTACGCTACATCTAGAATAAGTCTGTTTTAAAAAGAAAATAGACGAAGAGATTTAATAAACTGTTAAAATTCAGATCAAAATATTTCCATGCATACTCAATCGATGAGTGTTAAAAACAAGTGATAAAATCAAACGTGCGGCCATAAAACCACGAAACGTAAAGTTAAACGAAAAACGCCAACAAAACTTTCCTCCTTCAAAGCCTTGAAAGTTAATAAAAATCGGTCCCAAATGACTACGGCAAACTTCGCCGTAAACAGACCGATACTCTACCGATACTGTAAAAAATTCCCCCCACCCCCCATAAACAAGGAGAGAGAAAAAGCAATTTGTCAAGCAAATCCTCTAGGTCCCCATTTAGTCCGGAATGTGGAAAGCCAGAAAGAAATAGCAACAGATTGCACGACAGAGACAGATTCAGCAGGGTTGTCTGGTGTCCTGATTTATGATGAATGCCCCATTAATGATTAATGGATGCTTTTACACGAGAGATTAAATTCGCTAAGAGGCGATAATATCCCTTTAGATTGTAAGTAGAGACGGAATTAACAGACGGGAGACACGAAAAGGTACAGATTTTAAATAAATATTAATGTCATGGAAATGTTTGCGAGGAGCAACCTTTCTCGTTAATCCTTAAAGCATATTTTAACTGTAGCTAAGAGACTTTTCAGGTTTCTTCTTTTTATGAAAGCAGAATAAACCTATGAAGCGGGACTGTAAACCGATTTAAATAAGTATGTTTTCAAGGAATCTCAAAAACTATTAGATGTAACTAGTTTTTTTATTCCTATTTCTCAAATAAGAAGTAACCTATTTCTACAGAAATTTGCATAGCTACATACATCCTTGTTATTGATTGTAGACTTGAGTAAATCAATTTGTTTCTAGTAACGGTAACAAATGTTATTAAAATATTGTCACACAATAAATAATGACCCTTTTAAATGTATTCAGTCACATCAACGTCGCCGAGCTCTGTTACGAAATTATGCGTACTAAATGTTTTGTCAACTAGAAATAAAAACAGAGAACGATATTGAAGTGGGGCTAGATATCTCTCGAACTCCCCTTCGTGTCAATTACTGTGATTAATGAAGCCTCTGAATATTGAAACGTTTATTCGACCAACGCAAAAGTATTATATTACTTGGTAAAGTGGCGTAACGTTCCGCGTCTCTGCATCAACTTTTAATAAAGTTGTACCAAAAATTATGCCTTGCGCTACCCCATTCTCAGTTACTGTGAACAAGTTATTGTTAATTGGATTCTTTAATGATGTTAGTTCTAAGTGCTGAAGCCCGAGAAGTGAATGGTCAAGATTATTGATTTTCTTTAACATTATTTTCAAATATATTCTGTTACCTTATGCTATGTAGATTCTGTCCAAAAAATATATATTTTTTCAAAATAACTTTCTTATACCATTGCTAGGCCCCAAAAATAACGTATTCAGAAGAATAATGTGCCTTTTTATATTAAAACCCATGTTACTTTCAGTAATGACAATATCGATGAAATTCAGCTACAATGAGACAGCATTATTTCGAGATACAGTCGGTCGAGTAATACAAAAGTATTTCTCCGGTGTATCACCGAATGAAACATTAACGTTACATTGACCGCTGCTAAATTAAATTATGAATTCGGAATTGATTTCCGTCTGCCTGTCTTGATTTATTTCAAAGGGCAGATTTTCAAATAACTTATCTGACAGTAGCCGATATCTTTCACGACTAGCTGCCGGCTAAAATTCTATTTCATCTTATTAATATCCGTCACGATTTCTGTATTCGCCGTTCCTCCTGGTGTTTTTGTTTCAAATATCATTGAGTTCTCGGACGACCGGTTGCGAAATCGAGTGGGTGCCTTGTTTGCGGTTTCAGATAAATAAATGGTCTAGCCTGCTGGATGTGTTTGTGCTGGAGTTTAGATTGGATCGAACTAGTCTCAGCCACACCGCTCAAGTTGTGCCGTTTATTGGGCTATCATTATGACGAGTAGGTTATTGAACGATACAAATCAAAATTGTATTGTAGCAAATATGTATATGGACGCAATTCATTCTTGTTAGTTTGTATGTACAAATTTTACTCCTTTAAAATTTGGTATTTGAATTGAAATTTGACGCGTAACTTTTTTAATAATTAAAATATTTTCATTCGATACAAAATTGTTTATTTGAGAGAAAAAAAGCATCCGTTTTTTACAGCAAAGGCAATTGTCTCATATCGTCTGGTTGCCAGGAAAAATAGTCACTTTAGACGGGCAAATGTTTTTTCCATGTTGGCAACATCTTGGCGCTTTATAGCGACACTTAACCGCAATCAAGGGGATCATTAGCTTGTAGATGCCTGCCAAATATCTCTACTTTCCTCTTACTGTTTTCTCACCCCTATGTGGGAAATATGTTGTACTTGTACCACACCTTTTTTATCTTTCTCATGTCAAGTTTTACAAGCCAAAGGGTCTTCGATGAAACTTATCTCTTAAGAAAATAGTCTTAATTTCCTATAGTTAGCTTGACATGTTTATTGGCTTCCGAAATTTTATTCACATAACTTACCTCGCACTATTTACGTTAATATGATAAATGATAACCAAACAGGAAAAAAATGTCAGTCTCAGGATGAAAAAAAATGAAAATTTTCTAAGGAAATCGTTCGTAAACGTTCATCGGGTGGTAAAAAACAAAACATCAATTTTAATGAGTCGAAAACCGAGAATTTTCTCTTCCATTTAGAAAGCAATATTTTTTCTACAACATTTAATCAGAGTAAGAAGTGAAATGGTAATTTGTATGGACCACTCGATGTAAATTTTATGCAAGAATTCGCTCGCTACTCCCCTCTCCCTAAAAAGGGGAAGATTTTTGCAGCGGACAGAAAATTTTGCTTAGCCAAGTGAAATTTTAACTGCCTCGACAGAGACAGCTCTGGAAATGCGAATACTTAATGCTAACTTACTTCCCGCTGGTTCATTATACTACATAATTTCAGAGGGAAAAAATTGAAATCCAAAGGGTTGTCTATCTATATTTTCAATCCCCCATCTTTTCACAACAATCACTTCAGTGAACAGACAAAGCGCTCCATTTTTTGTTGAAAATAAGAATTTAAAAACGTGTGGTGTATTTAAAAGAACTGCAAAAAGGCTTAAAAAATGTAAGATGTCTGGCCTGATCTTTGTATTTGCATTGAGTTTTGTATAAAATTTAAATATTATGTTTTCATAAAAAGTGTAATAACTTTGAAAATGTTTTAATTTAAGAATAACTTTCAAGCATCGTCCAAATCCCCGACGAGCTCGGACGCTAGAGTGATTTAATTCAACTTCTTACAGTGAATTAATGGATCCTTGCCCCCATTTGAAGGCAGTTACAGCCAACTTCAGAACTTAACTTTCCAGTTTGTTTCAATTTTGCAGGACCGGTAGGAGTCGCAAACACAGGTAAGTATGCTGGATGGGATACAAATTATCTCTTATTTTTCGAAAAGAAATTTGTATGTTTTCATAACAAAAAGAATTAAGACTAAAATCAATAAATTATATCAGATATGCAGAATGAAGAAAGAACACCGTCAAATGCCTAAGGAAATTCTTTAATGCAAATAGCCGAAATTCTAAGAGGATTCCAGAAAGTTCGTAGGAATACTAAGTAGAACTAAATGTTGACATTTGAAACTAGCGGCGAATATTTAGTAAAGAGGTATAAATAGTTAGCTCAAAATAATATTTTCTTGTTTAAAAATGCTTTATACCGTCCACGAATTTATCCAAAGCCTCACTTAAATCAGGCTAAAGCCGCCGGCCAGCGAAATGTTCAAACTTGAATAAAATAAAATTTCTGTTCCTAAAGCAAATTGCCTGCTCGGGTGTGTTTGTGACACTTTATTTATTTATATTTGATACATCCTCATTCTCGTCTGTCGCATAGTATTTTGTATGCAATTTTAAATACTTTTTAAATAATTTTGTTGATCTTACATGCTCACTATATATTTTTCTTATGACAGCAATTCGAATTTTTCAACACATTTCATACTAAATTCAGATGATTTTTTTCAAACATCGATGAAAGAAGAAAATCTTTATTGTTAATGATCAAATACATATAAATAAACATTAATTTGTGTTATAAGTGGCAATTTTGATATTCCAACATTTCAATATTATCAAAATTATAGTGTACTTTATTAACTAAATGACCCCGTAAGCATAAATAAAATATCGCAGATGGATATTAATAAGTTCATTTCCGATCACCATCGTTCACCATTATCAATTCATTCACTTGCATGTTCCCTGTTACTGCTACCAATATCCAAAAGACAATTCAATTGTATCTAAGACGAAGGCGTGTCCGTAAGATGTCACCGACCATTAGAACAAACGATTTTATTCCATCGACTAAACGTTTTCTTAATTGTGTTATTTACGACTTATTCGATATTAGATTCCGGATCACTATCAACGATTTATCACTAGACACAGCAGTTTCGAGTGCGAGATGGCCATCACGACCGTCATTAACTATCGGCCATACGTGACCAATAAATCGCACACCTAATAGAGACAAACGGACCTATTAAAATATTAAGGTGACCACTTCTGGAGCGATGTCAAGTGGCCGCGCCAGAATAAATAATAACAAAACGGTTAATGAGGAAGTCCCTACTTAAGAGTCGACGAACGAATTAATATGTCACTTAAAACAGTAGAGCAGGAAACAAATAATATTTTAACGTTAAACCTAGATTAGGTCTCGTTAGTGACTGGAGAAGGGAGACTGGAAGCGCTGCCTTGTGATTAATACGACTTGTTACTTTGCAGTCTGTGTGTAGTGCGCTTGAATGATAGAGAGGACTAATTTGTATGTAGACCATTATATACGAAGGTTAGTATATCTATTCGTAATAACCGACCTTACTTAATAATATTATAATACTCTTCTTATTACCCATCAAAATAAATCAGTCTCTTATAAACGCCTTGTTCAATAATATTCCGTACTCATCAGAACCTTGTCTGAAGAGACTTCTAGTCGAATAAGGATAATCGCGCTTCATTTATTTCAACTTGGGTGTTCGGCTCCGGGACGGTTTCATCAAAGCCTTCGAACTAATTTTAATTTGTATCTATTATTTACACATAATTGGTTTAACGACCAAACTGGTTCAAGTCACGATATTCTTAGACACGGTGCCATGTAGACGAGAATTCGGGTTGAATTGGAAGCATTAGATTACCAACAAGAAGCAATAAAATTGTAAAAAAATGCCGACATTTAGTTTGTTATGAACAACATTCATCCTACTAATGTTACAGATGGATTGATGGATGTTTGTTTGTTACTCTTTCACACGAAAACTATTGAACGGATTTGAAACAAATTTGGCACATGAATCGATTGTATTCTAGAATAAGACATAGGCTATTTTTATCAGCACATCATGGATAAAGCTGGGGGCAGATGATAGTGCTATAATAAAAATGGACTCTATAAACTTGAAAGCCTCTTTACAAGTTCGCACCTTGATTACATCTTTCCCAAGAAGATTTACAAATATCTACATTGTAGGCTATATTACACTAAATTATTTTTCATCTAAAATTGGCCATAATTGTTGGCATGGAACTAAATGGCTATAAAACATATCTTTATACCTTTTTAAAATCCACAAAACTACTGATCCTCTTTATTCCATTGTACATTTCATCGTTAAATAAAACCAGCATAAAAGAGTAAAAGCAAGCAGAAAATAGTCGTCAATATTTTTTTATTAACAACTACTAAGCACCAACATGAATTGTTAAAGACTAGAGGCGGGGTTCTGAATTTATCGTTATAGTTTACTTAGGAAAGGTAATAGCTTCCGCGGGTAATATAAAGGACTCGATATAAAACAGCGCGAGACAACCGTGATATACGGTTTGTGTTGCCAGTTCTATGGGTGAGGTGAGTTGTGGGAAATGATGTACTAAAATTTATTCTCTAAAGATTCATTTTCATAAATAAATAAATGCTTGGACACTTAACCAGGATTCCCTGTGTCATATAGGGCATTGACAACACAAATTACATCAATAACCCATGAATAATTATCTGACACTTAAAACTTATACCTACTAAGAGTCGAGCCTGGACCCTTCGCTTTACAGACAGGAACACTGTGGGCCGTTATGCTGTTAAAAATGTGACTAAATAAAAGTTATATCTTTATAAAGCTTATTAAGAATCCAATCTGAAATTTTCCCCGAGAGTTTAAAGTTATTAAAGTATAATCGTAGTTATAAACTTTCCCTTAATACAACAACTTACATTAATGCCATCTGGCAACACTTGCTCGCTTTCGCTTAGTAAACGCTCGGTTACAGCTAGTGTTTACCTGCAACAGAGAGAATTTATTATTAGCCTGCAAGTTCTCGTAAAGTCATTAATTAAAGACGTCTGTTCGTTCAATCACGCACATTATTGCGTTACTAGCAACTGAACGCGGTTGTACTTGCTCGGCAGTTATTTGATAGGAGATACTCGTCCGTTCAATTGAAGGTTCATTGTGAATAACGTCTAGAAAAGTATTATTATAAGGCTTATGTTGTGGGTAATACTACTGATATTGTAATGCGAAAGTTAGTGAGGATGGATGGATGGATGAATTGTTGGATAGATGGATAGATTGACGGATAGATGAATGGAAACATGGATGGATAGATACACGGATGAATGTTTGTTTCTACTTAAAGCAAAAACTAACCAAACGAATATGAACCGATCTGAATGAAATATGGCATAAACTGTAATCTGAATAACACATAGGATACTTTTTACCAAAGTGCCTACATTGCGGATAAAGCAATACTCGGTTCAGATATTCATAGAAAATATATAAGACGTTAACAGATTTGCTCGGTTGCAAGTCCATCTGCAGCTTCAAATATCAATAACAAAAAGTCAGTTTATTTTTCATAACTAATCACAGCAAATGGTCCGACATAAAATGTCGCAACTGTTATCTCTGAGTGTTTTAGGTGCCACTTTAAACGATTGACCATCAGCATGCATTAAAGTGGTCTCTTAAAACGGTGATAAGAATTTTTCTTTAAAATAATAACGCTTCAAAGAAGGGATAAACCGTAAACAAGTAGGCATTAACATCAACGAGCCAAATAAACGAATGCGTTTAAGCGTTTCAACTAAGTTATGCCACGGCACGTACAAAACCAGACAACGTAGAAGCGAACAAAATAAAACGGGAACACCCGAAAATTTCCTTTGAAGAGGTTTGCACAATAAATCTTTTAATCCTCTTACACAATTTTATCGAGATTGCCCGGACGGGAGCTCGGTTCCTTTATTTTTCTTCGGCTCAGTAGCTGGACGAGTCCAATTTTTTTCGAATGTCCGGTTTATAATTAGTATTCTTTTCAAAGGACATTTAGATAAATCGATTACAAGATATTTTTTATCGTTCGTTGCTTGATATCGACCTACTGATTATGTTAATGTACTATTATTGACTGTCTTTTTATGAGTTCTGTAAATTCTTCAAACTTCAGGAATATTACAAGGTGTTCTGAATTGATTGAAAACAAAATAAGTAAACCAAGAAAAATGACTCTTCAATAAAATGTCTAAGGACCCTTAAATATCAAATTAATAAAATGAACAAGAATACTTAAAGCTCTCGAGAATTCAAAATACATCAATCACAAACTGGCAGAGGATATTAGAGAATGTTGGAAACTGGCTTCATAAAAAATATTATTGATGAAGACAAGTAGTAGCATTCCTACATCAGATGTGTACAGAACGTTTTGATATTTTATTCCATTAAATACGTATTATACATTATGATATTTGACTGAGGTATAAGAAATTATTGTATCTATATTCTGTGAGTGAAATTTAGCTCAGCTTGTATATCGATTCATTAAAAAGAGAAAAGATCAGATATGAATCCTATGAAAATATGCACCATGTCGTCAGGAACTATCTCGCTTGAATCGCGTCTGACATTTCTTGTATTTCGACTACTCTAGAACAGTCTTAAACAGACGGCGTGTTTAATGTCTCGTCGTAACTTGTGGTTCTTAAATATTTAAATCAATTCGATATTTCGTTATGCTCAAATTTCCGAAGTATGGACCATAATTCACCAAGCTGCTAGTAACATACATATATCGAGACATCACATTTCTCTGACTACATTCGAATCCGAAAAGATTTCTTACGTAATATGATACGGGAACAGCCTCTACGGTTCGGCTCTGTTGTTGTCATATGTTTTGTCGTCCGCCCCTATATTGTGGCACAATAAAACGCGTCCTTATCTCCTTCACTATGTTTTCGTTTAAAAACCATTTTTGGTTGCTTCATTTTTTTATTTACGCTACCGCACTTTACAGCCCTCATCGTCTCGCTCGGTTGCAAGCCATTCTAGTCCCTGTTATGTAGCTGTAAATAAATAAAATCCTTCAAAGCTAGAATCAGTTTTGAATAAAGAATGGGTCTTTTGTCTTTCGCTATTGGTTCTTTTGTCCATTATAGCACTGACGTCTATCCATTTGCATGGGATATGCTTCTATTCTAATAATTCTTTGTGCAGTTTTTTGAAGTCATCATTTGTGTAATATTTAAAAAATATAATTTCTTGAAGGATATGATCATAAATGAATAGAACGAGGCATTTTAGTAAATTGGATAAAATTATAATTCGTATTAAATATTACAACGGTGATCAAAGTGTATGCAGGAATTATCGAAACCACGTCTCGTGCTCGTAAACGAAAACAAATTGTTTATTCAGTTGTTCAAATAAGGTAAAAACATTCGACAACTGTTGAGAATTTCGCTCGTACGGAACAGTTGTTTGATTTAGTTACTCAAGTGTAAAAAATGTGCTATCCAAGTCAAGTCAGATGGTTCAATTCGCAACTTACAATATACAGTCCCTATTATAAATAATGACTAATACTACAATCAGATATTTAAAAAAAATACTTGCAATGCTGCAAAGTCAATATCCGATTAACAAAATTAAGCAAAAATAGTTGTTTGGTAATTAAAAAATATTTTATGATATTTAATTGGGTTCATTTTCAGTTAGGTTTGAAATCTCAAGCAGAAAACAGCAATCAAAATTATTAATAACTTTAAATTAGGCAAAAGATTTAAGAAACAACATTATAATTCATGATGATAGTACTGACAACGAGACTACAAGAAAAAGCTTTATAATTTCGAAAAGATAATGATTTCTGTTTTATAATGGTTCTCATAAGCTTTTATCAGGATTCTAAAAGCCGTTTCGGTTTAAACTTGTTTGATGTCGACATCGAGTGGGGGCTCGCAAGAAAATATTATTTAAGCAAACATTTGTGTTGAGCCTTGCAGCCTTGCTAGTGCCCTTATCTATCTGCAAATAGTGGTTGAACCGACTGGTGCAAACGTTTGATAAAAGCGGCTAGCGAATAAAAAGTGTCAGAAACTGGGCTACCGTTAAATGAAGTAAACTTTATTACCGTTATCACTGCCTACTAAGAACTACAATCCTATTTTACTGCATTTCTCAACGTCGCCGCTTGTAAACTTGTTAATGAAGTTTCATTGCAAGAACTTAATAACAATGCCGGTAATCTATCCGAACTACTCTTTAGTTATTTACGTAGCGCTGACTAAGTTACTGAACATTTCGTTAAAGTACAGCATTTTGTGCAAGTACTTCATCACTATATTTTTCTCGCAAGATTAAATTTTAAGTCTCTGTGTATTTCAAGCATGATTATTAATAAATAAATGTTAAAATTGCCGTAACATTAACATTAATTTCACTAAGGACTAATAACTTGATAACATAAGCATAGCTTTAATTAACTTTATCAAGCTTTCATTACAAATGTGTGATTAAACGAAAGCCATTGAATAACCAAAGTAAGTATATCAGATAGAGCAAAGTAGTATGTAAGTGTCAATCAGTAGAAATTTCATTCAATATAACGCTATTTAATTAACGAATAATTTGTTCATTGTTTACTCTTTCATGGTGTAACATGGAGGCTTACCGCTAGACGCCTATGAATTATGTAGACGTAAACACGGCGGTTAGTTAACTATCGATCGATATGAAGCGGCACTTGATTTAATCTGCTCACATAAAGCTAATGTCGAGATAGTACTGTTAACAATACCTCAAGGATAATTCTGCCTTATAACAGACGTGGTTTGATCAATATGTTGATAAGTTTGTTTTCGATGTATCTTCAGTCTGCATTAGCGCTCGACTTGGTTCGCTGCGTTCGACAGACTAGGAATTAAAAAGGGGATTTTGTTATTATAATATCATTGTGTAAATCTAGAATCTTCTATGAAATTACTAAGTAAATAACGTCATCCTAATTAGTAAAAGAAGCAGAACGTAAGCTAGACGTAAAATCGCTTGCGATAACTGATTATAAAGCTGTATGTTTATTTGCAAGACACAAATGCATGTGTAAAACAAAATTTTTATTTTTACTCTATTTGCAAGACCCGTGGCAGCTATTTATGATGATAAGAATATAACTTGCACATGTCTAAGTCCCACAAATTACATTAAAACAACAAATTTTGCTGAAGTAGCGTACAACGTATTAATAAAGTTAAAATAATCATTTAACTTTTCCTATAACAATAATACGGCTCCTGAATTGTGAATCTTACAAATTTCCCAAAACTTCTTAATCTTTCCAAGTCATGGGACAAGGCATTTTACTTAGGTCAAGATAAGTGAACGCCACGTCAGAATGGAAATGAGCTTACTAAAGCTGGGACTTACGAAGTTGATCCAATAACTGTGAGTAACGATGAGGGTGTAGCTAAAGGAAGTACTTATTGTTCAAATGAATATTGTCATACGTGGATTGATAATCTAAGTAATAACTAGTTTAAACAAAAAAAATGACCCATTAATAGAATACAACAACGCATCAAGCTCTCCTCACGCCGTTGCTGATTAGGCGATCTTGGCCAATATAAATTTCAGAAGTTTTTGTGCCCCCTTATAAGATGAATCGTTTCTTACTTGTGAAATTAACACTACGGTAATAATAATTGTGAACCGACCAGATGGAAGTGTAAAATATTACTAAACTTTATTTTCTGGTGCTATAAAAAATTAATTGAAAGATAAAAATAACTTTTGATCGACGGGCATTATAAAATCATGTCCAGTACATATCTCTGAATAGGGCTAACTGGATGAACTATTTCAATTAAGAGTTATGATTCACTACTAGGTACATCTTGTCCTTTTTATAGAATCAGTCCAAGAGGCAATGATCACTAATCGACAATAATAGACTACCAGCTGTTTTACAGATCAGCCATGCATGTTTGATTGATATAAATCCATCTGTCACATACATAGTTGCAATAGAAACTGGTTCAAAAGGAATAAAATCAAGTATTTCAATTAGCATCCATTCAACCGTATATTCTAGTTATGTTAATACAATCACATAAAGTAATGAGTTAATAACGATGATATATTCTAAAATAATTCAGAGAATAGTATCACAAGAGCATGGGTAGTTTCCAAGTCTCCAATATTATCGCACTATTACAATAAAGGTGAGATTTTATTAGAGGATAGCAAAAAATACGGTAGTCGGAAGTACATCGGAACCACGTAGAAATAAACGAAATGACATCCCGTAAACACACATGAAATATAGAACGTTTCCGGCGATCTGCCCCAAAAACAAGCGGGGCCTTAACGTCTCCTACTTTATATGATCCCATTCGTACTTCCTGCAACGCTAAAACTTTATTGCAGCAACAATAGACCTTAGCATAGATTGCTTTACGACCTCATTGCTATCTCACAAAACAGCAAAATCACTTCCTCATAGATAAAAGAGAAAAAATGTAGCAGGTAATTTACCTTTTACAATAACATCAGCAGACTTGTTTCTTTTGTGGCATATTTTTTCGTCATCAATTCATGTCACGTGAATAATCTTATATCATTGAAGATGGATTCTCATTTCCAAAAATTTTGTTTTTATGTTATTTACTTGTACGGTTTTTTTATTTAATTCTTCGAAGTCCAGAATGTACCGAATACAAAAAAGCCTTTTATTAAACCCTTTAATAACAACGCTGTCATTGCAATATACTTCATCTAATTCAGCTGTTATTACTGTTTCTGAATTTATTTTAAAATATGAATACTGCAGCAAACCGCATACATAACCCACACGTTTATCACTAGAAACATCATTTGCAACTACATCGTCTCAGAGTCATGCGTAGATATAAACAAGATAAAAATAAACCGCCAGTATATTTTCCTCGAAATCTACGTTGTATTCGAAGTCTTCTCTAGAACATAAATACACTTTACTACGAAGTATCTATACCAAAAATTAACACGTGTACTGATAATTTCAATGTAAACACATTGGAACGTGTATTCGAGTGCATTGTTATCAAATATCCTTCTATATACTATTAAACAGGCTTGGAATGGGTATTAAAATTTTTAACAATTTCTCTGTGGGTAATTATTAACCTAAGAATTATTATTAATATGTTGTATTATAAATTTCACGTGATTTATATGTCATTATTGTAGTATTTTCGTGAAGTCCGTTTTAGGTAGCACGCATAGAGTTACTAATTTTGTAGCAGTTTGACGACGACACTTATTTTTTTTCAAAATCAGGTTACATTATTATGATTTCATTAGTTTTACTAACATTAATCATGTGAGTTGGTTATTTTCATAAAAGATTTTATTGATAACTTAGAATAGGAGTATCAACAATCCTAAATATTATCTTCTTTCAAAGAGTTCACAACTTGAAAATGTAGCAACTAAATATTAGTTATTCTAAAGTACCTGAAACACCCTGAACAAGTAGGAAAACCTTAATTACGTCTGTACATGTCTCGTCTGTCCATACGTCTATGTACGTCTGCACATATTTGTCTCATCGTAGTGACATGTTAAATTAATAGAGTCTAGTCTAAAACACTGTCTGCAACAATGACTGCAAATTGACGAGGGCTCAGTCACAGCATTATCACAATTACTATCGAATAGCTTATCAATAGTATACAATGTGTGTCTGTCCGTGAGTAAGATACCAGCACTACATAGGTCTGTATGTTCGGTCAACAACAATGAACCACTGTTTGGTACAAGCCTGCATTAAATATTAGTAATTCTATTCCTATGTTGACTTCTGTATGTTTGTATTCTAATCATTTGTTGAACATGTGGTTACAATGTTGTCACGTTACGTAACACTCAATGAATTACTATATTATATTTGTTAGATAGTATTTAACAACGACGCAAATACGTCTCTTAATACTCTTACTAGAACTCGTAACTTGACAACATCATCTCTTTAACTAAGTTGTATACAATTATCGTAAAATTTTATTTAACATCACCTTAGTTTTTAATACTACGATCCATTTTCACACATTTCATAATTCCATTGATCCAAGTGTTTATTTCAATATTATTATAGTTTTAATTAATCGTATCTATTAAGGCGACTAAATTAATGTCAATAAATCTAATTGTTTTGAATTTAAATCAACAGTTTTGCTAGATTCATTTCTGCTGTCGTATTTTTGTGGTTCATTAAAGGCGCCTGTATCTTCAGAGCCTAAACAACTATTTACTTATATATTATAAAAAGTGAATATCTAATTAACAACACCATTCTTTATTAAGCGACATCTAAACTATACGAAGCATAAATCCATGCGTAATTGATGTGCACCACATTGAATGCAATATCACAAACTAAACACTGGATATCATATTACAGTAAGCTACGCTATCTAACACGGCCCATGTTGGCGTGTGACCACGCTGCTGGCCGCAGCGAGTGGCTGCGAGAGAGCGGATTCGCAACGGGTAGCTTAACATAGCAATTGTAGTCGTATTTCAAGTTAAGAAATAAAAGTAACTTTATTTAATGTATAAAAAGTGAAATAAATTATGAACGCAATGACAGCTTAGATAATAGTTTTATATGTTTACACATGAATAAATATTAAATTTGGTGAGTGATATGCTATGCTACGATGATTCGAGTTTAAAATCATATAAACCTGAATTTGTAAAGCATATCGTTATAATTATTTTCCACTTCCGCAGTACGTCTTGCCTTTCCACTATAAATATTGTGTATGACCTACGAGTATATCACAACAACCTAGAGTTCGCCTCGATTAATGTACATGAATGTTACAAGTGCATAACTAACATTACCGTATATTTCTATTTGAGCCTGTCCATGGTTTTTGTTTTTTTAATACCTTGTTTATAACCTATTTGTTATTGAAATATTACAAGGAACAATTTCAAATAAGTCAGTGAGCAGTTTGGCCGCGTATTGCGCGGAACGCTATCCGTTATTGGTGGATTAATGTAAACGTACCATAAACGCAAGCGCACGTCTATCGCACACGTGGGTGTTTATTAATAAAATCGGCGCAGGAGAGCGCGTGTAATGATGTAACGGCAGGATTGTTATGATGGATTTGTACTCTAGTTTATCGTTTTATGAAAATATTTTATGAACAGATTATTCTAGCAATATTTCCGTATTGCGTTCATGAAACATCTCCGGCAATTTAATGCAATATCAAAATACGTTTCACAATGAATTCAAATCAAGACGTTTTTATTAGTACATACAGTTATAAATACAGTTTTGTTGTGTATAATTCAACAGTAATGAATAAATCTTCACATAAAATACGAACAGGCATCCCTCAAGGGTGTTAGAGCCAAATGTACAATCTGCAAAACATAAAGTGTAATAGAAAGATGACATAAATGCGGTGACCGACGGAGTCGTAAAAGCATTTGCAGAATGGATGGAGCTTTATGAGAGCACTGTTCAATATCCACTTGATAGTAAAGCAGTAATTACCTATGGCCATGAATCCGAACCGACTAGCAGATCTTGAAGCAATAATTCAGTTATCGAACGGCTCACAGTGCATAATCAGCGAATACTGTTCGCCATTCGGAATGCATCCACTTTTTGATTTCCAATTTTAGCATAATAAATCCGAGTTTTGGCACGCTCCAGCCAGTCCTATCGGCATTCTGATCGTGCTGTTCCTCTCTAACGTATCGACCAATCCTTTACCGAGATAACGAGAAATTGGACTGAGAATGGCTAGACGCGTTGGCTTTGCGAAAGGTTCGGATGTTGACACTTTCGAAGGACGCCCTGGACTGCAGAGCTCAAGAAGCATAGTAAAGGTTTTCCTATTAATACATACACGATGTACAATCGTATGATACGTTAGTTAGTCAACCAATTATTTAAATCTGTGAGCAATTTTATACACAGTCTTTGCAATCGGATCAGTTGAGACTTGAAGGAGGCCACTTTACATAATATTAAATTAGTAAAGAGTGCTCTTATACTCATAAAGTAGTTCACTTAATAAGGCCTTGTTAGTCTTATGGTTTCAGAAGCTGATTAGCTTGAAATAACTACGAAGTAAGAAGCCAAGTATTTAAAGATTTAAGACTAACATACTCCCTTTAACCACGCAACTAACATTGTAAAGAAACGCCAGTTTAAAATAACTTCTGTAAGTTTCAGTTACAGCTAAATATATCTCCAAATACAACTTAAGTAGTAAGTAAATTCAAACTTATAATTGCCTTAAAAGGAGAATATTGCAATAATAATTTTTGACATGATCATTGCATTTTCCTTTTTTTTAATTAATATTAATACTAATTCATTATTTTGTTTTTATATCCGGATTTTTATTAATATACTTTTATTTTATATTATGAATATTTAATTAAATTTTTGTCTTTACTGTAATAACATTATATCCTAATTTTAATCTCAATTTTCCTTCTAATTTAACTGAAATTAGATATAATTCATAGTTAATTCAAAAAGGGTTTGTGTAACTTTGTCTCAAACTTTTAGTCTTTTTCGTTTGTTTTATTATTTATTCCGATTTAATACGAACCACTTTAGAATCTTTATCTAAATCTTGGTCAACGTATGTATGTTAGCTTTGGCGTCTGTCCGTCTGCTCAGCAGTATTTTGATCGAAAGCCAATTCTTCATGCAAACTGTAAACATACTTGGTGATTATCTACGCTAATAATAGTTAGTCCATTTAGTATCTGTCAACAGGTCATTTGAGGCGAAAATTTGAGAATTTGCGTGGATATTAATGGTAAAGGGCATATAAGAATAATTATTGTGCAAGAATATGTTTATTTTATTTTGGTGCCGCCTAAGGCAGCCTAAAATACTAACCCCAATCCCATATTTCGCAGGCCAGGACATCAAGAGACGTAACAGAAGCCAGTTAATTGGTGGTAGGGTTTCCAAAAAGATCTATAAAATTATATAAGAATTATTAATATTATTGCGAGTATTATTGTATCTTATCGTAAATCCCATCATTACTAAGTATAAATTCGATCTGGAATGCCAAAGAAACTTGACAAATTTGTATGGAAAAAAAATCACAGTGGCCCGAGTATAGATATCATCGTATTGTTTAAACCAACCACCGAACGTGCTTCGGCTGTAAGCTTGAGTCAATACATCTTGCTGAACTTGGCTTCGATGTCACTGTTGTGCATGAGTGAAGTTGGTTCTCGTCGAGTAATCAAATAAAATATGATCGAGATCCCTAATTTTATAACGTAAGTGGGTAAAGCTGTTAGGAATGAAAATAAAAATGTAGTAAAACAATTCGCAAGAGTAAACTATGCATATTTAAATAAATATTAACAATTCCGTAATCTCAAAATAATTTCAAGTTTGCTTTATAATTTTCTACAACAAAATAGATCTGATAATTATCCTTTTCTTTTGTATATAAAATATAAAATCTGAATTATCTGCAGCAATGCCGATCGACAACTAGTTTATAGGCGTTATTATGTATGTAATGAAATCCCTCGGTGGTGTTAAACGAGCATAGCTAGGCCAGTACTAAACAGCATGGTTACCGCGTTCCCATGTGCATGGGAGATGCACACTCGTACATTTAGCTCCGTTAGGACAAATAAGTACAGTGCGTCGCTCCGGAATTATCCACGCAGTACACGGAAAATTACTGTAGTGTTTACGGAGCGTTTTTTGTTCTCACAGTCATACGTACCAGTATGTGATTGCTGTTAATCTATCATGATGTCATTATGCAATTATAATCGGTTCGCGGATTTAGAATGTTTGTTTCTATGCATGGTTTTGTCATTATTTAGGTAATTATTTTTCTCATCATGATACCTGCTGGTTAAGGTTTTTACGTAAATTATTACTGTGCGGTTACCGATTGAACTTGACGTATGTATATAATATATACAAGTTATTGTTACTTACGTATTTTTAATTTTACTGTGTACACTGACAATGATAAAAATATTAAATAAATGTTATATTCATCTGACAAATGACATTCGCCAATATCAATACTTGAATGTATCTCAAGCGAAAGCACACGATCACAGCATCACCATCAATCTAAAAGCAAAACCTATATTTGAAACTTAGCTTTCAAATACGTTTAGGAAGAAAATCACGTAATATGAAAATATCAAAAATATTTTCTGGCGTTGACCATGAGTTAGTCTTCACCTAATTGATGATTTTAATGCTACTTTCATCGCTTTAACAGAAAATATAATTTTCATGAATAAACAAAGAAAGAAAACAAATTTCATGAATAAAGACGACAAGTACAAAGTGACTTTTTTATTACCGTTATACGATAAAATATTAAATATCGACATAAAAGCTGAAAATAACTTTTCAAAATGGGACATGTATATGACACAAATATTTCACTTAAAAAATTAGCTTCAATAAATAAAATGTAATAGTAGCAGTGAACGACGTAATAGCGTACGTTCTGCGTAGTATGGACCAGCCACGGGCACAGAGTTAACACGTGTAGCTTCGCGATGTTCTAATTCCGTATGGAATCGTCCGCTAAATTTGTAAACTCTCATTGCTTTATTTCGTATCGTAGCTCATTAATTGGCAAACTTGGCTGTGCCACGGTTATAGCCATGTCGTCAAATACACCTCAGGATTATGTATTATTTTTATTAGAGTCACGGTTTTTTATTGTCATTGATTTTTTTTAATTGTATTTGTAAATGGAATTTGTAAATGGAAAATAAAAAACCACAATTCAATTATTAAAAAAATAAGTCCATACAGATGCGCTACTTCATCCATGTTGGTCCGCTCCCGTTCTAGTTCACGGTCAGAAAGTCATTACGATGATCACGACTAACAGATGCATGTAAGATGGCACATACTCATCACAGCCAACAATACGTATACCTATATAATTATAAAGGCATTACCGCAGAGCATTATTGTGCCGAGAACTAGCACAGCATAATTCTTTCCCGCAATGAAGCTTATGTTTCTAACTTGCTTTAATAAAATACTCGGAAGAAAGAGAGATATGGAGGGAACCTTTTTAATCCCTAAACGAATTTTAGATGGAGGAAGTCGCATGCCAATTTACTGAACGGGCCACCCTAGCTACAGCTTTATGTTTACATAACGTATTGTAAGCACAGAAAGTCATGGTGGGCGAGATAAAAAGGACACATTATGTTTCAAAATTCAATATCTCCTTATCTACGGAGCGATACAGAAGTAGTCGTATATACTTTGTACGAGTTCTCGCAGCGGACGAGTGCCGGCGGAGAAAAGGATAAAAGGGGTCGTAATAAAGAAATCATAGACGTCTCGTAAGTAAATTGTTTGATACGCTGACTTGAGCGAGTCAACAATAGGGGGATCGAACGCAAAGAAATTATAACAAACGACAAGGAGAAAACTGGTGTGTAGCTATTAAATTAATGACGGCATCGTAGACGAGGGAAACATAGAAATTACGATCGATGATTCATCACGCACTTGGAATACTACTGTTGGAATATTTATAAGTAAAACAATATAAGATAATATTATTATGATATTAAAGTAGGATTATGTAACAACGATTACATTTATAATTATTTACAACCGTTTTATCTCTAGAACCAGTATCTCATTTAACTTGGAATTAGTTTCGCGATCCTTAGCGTAGAGATCGCCTTGACTGTCTTTGTATTCGAATTAATTCGAACTTTTGGTTGTTAGATAAAGGTATTAAGTTTAGTGGCTCCCTACTCGAGCAAAGGGCCTCTTTCTTTCATTTCCACTCTGTAGAGGATGTCAGAACTTTTCTTATCCCGAAAGCTGATGTGTTCGGGAAATGAGTCGCATTACAGAGTCAATAGACTCCGTAAACCGAAGCGAACGGTCGATGAGACGTTCTGTCTCGTAAACCTTCTGGATTACGATGTATTTGGTATTCGAAACAGATTCTCGACTTTAAACAGTTCGCAACGATATCACAATAATCAAGTCTGATTAGTGTTATCATCTTCGTGACTCGTGTCAGGAAATGGGAGTCACAGTTCAATACAGAACATATTATATTACAGAGTTGATATTCAAAGCATATCTGTCAAAACTTCGTGTGACTTGGACTATTCTTTGAGTCTCGAAGTTGGTAGCGACTCCCTTGGGCATCTCTGGCTTGAATATTTTGACGTGAGCGGTACAATCTCGCGCATCGGTACCGTTGTCGCCAGATGCAATGCACCCAATCAATAAGTGTGCTCCAAAACGGACGCAGATGCAATTCGACCATACGTGAATCCGAACCGACACTTTGTTGTTGCGAATTGAACTTTTTATAGCCTTCCAACAAAGTGGTCGAGTATTCGACGTTGTAAATGTAGAATTTATAGCTCACACGCGCTTAATAAAAACTATCTATGGGCTCGTAACACTATCAAGTCAAGTGCCTGAAATGTGAGTGCGTTTCGCGTCCATTCGTCCAGCAATAAATGGTTACGGCCATATTACAAATTACTTTGTGTAATATAAAATATTATTAGATCATCTAACACGGTTATGAGATATGATACATGGATCATCGCGTTCAAGAACATTCATAATAAGAAACTAAGAGCTCCTCGTATTCAATTACCCAACAAAAGTTAACTTACTTAATTGTACATTATCTACGATAACGTTCATGGCCTTTCCTTCTATAAAACCAAAATATACGTATGCGTCAACACAGTCTGTGACTCAGTCCAACTAACCACACAATATCGGATTCGAGTTGTCTTTACGTGAACACATTGCACTCTGTACACTATTAGCACAACTCCCAATAGAACAGATGCAACTGAAGACAGTGGACAGTATTTGTACATCGTGCGGTACATCGCTAAGTCCCACTGCTCCCGACGGGATACTGAGCAAATATTGACTGCGTATTGCTTGTAGCGATAACTAGTCCCATCAGGACTGAGCAAGTTCCGAAGCTTGATCGAAATGTGGCTTATAGACTTTGCTGTTTAATTAAAACATCCTATATTTGAAACCGAACGTTCATATTATTAGATACAGAAACATTAATCGAGTTCAGTTACTACGAGAGACAACTAAATGGAATATTTTAATATCGAATAGATGCCTGCAACTAATATAGGTATATGATTTGCTCTTAACTTCCAATTTAGCGTTGTTAACGCGAAAAGTTTCATATTTTTTATACTAAACAAATAATATACTAAAATAAATAATGTCTATAAATTAGGTGCAGCCATCAATGCTTCGTTAACGATAATTTAAGCAAGATATTTCATCTATAATTAATCCTGATATCATAACATAACTTGTTGTGAAACAATTACTTTACGTCAGCCAAGCATAATATTAATAATCTAGCTGGTTGAACTAGAGGTTTCTACGGAGTACTTGCTCAGATTGCGTAATAAGAAAAAAGCTATACTTACCTTTTGTGGATGTAGTTCACAGAATCCCAGAGGAGGAACTGAGCAAATATTGGCGGCGTATTACCGGGAGTAACGAGTCACTTCTGAGCTGAACTTAACTTGGGTAGCTTTTACCGCGCCGTAAAAATCGGCCAAGAGGGAATTCGAATTTCCTGGATTATTTGCTTGATTGTAATTTGTTAATAATACTTGCAAATACTGATGAATTAGTGAAACAGGTTTAGTAGCTTATTACCATTATGAAGACAGGAGTAATTAAAAATATTTTTTGGATAAATTTATAATCTCCAAATGTTTAAAACGAAAAACATTTTAAAATTACAGCAATACCTGAAAAAGATACACGAAGTTTGGATTGGACAGTTAATAGTAATTGAACAAAATTATCGTTATCTTCGAGCCAACACATTTTGCTTCACTCAGTGCACTCAAAAGCTTCTAAATATTCAAAGCGAATAGAGCCTCTTCCACACGTATCCGTATCCTTGTCTAGAAAAACAACTTTACGGCAAGTTATTTACATTTCAATACAGTTGAGTATAAATTTCTTAAGCCGGGTGGTCTTCAGTGCTCTATTTGCAAATTTATCTTCCATCGAAAGGGGGAGCTGTATAAAAAGTTTCAATGGAAACTGTCGCGACGACGCCATATTTCGCCGGGCTTTCTTCATAAATCGTCAGCATGAACTGATCTACATATCCGAGCTCGTCCGTTCAGGAATTCGGCATTATCTTTTTTAGTCGCTGCTTTAAAATCATGTCAACGCAAAATATGTTTAAAATTTCTGGCTACTTGGCTCGGTTTTCAGTTGCCGAATTTTGCATTAATTTTTTTCAATAGTCTTTTATTCCACGCCAGTCCGTTCTTACCAAAGATATTGAATTTCAATAAGTATATGATTTTAAACTCGAATCTTCGTGAACTATGTATGTACATTATGCTGTGTTACGGGTACTTGCGATATATGTTTTTTGCGCAGATATTTCGACCCAATTGCATGGATCAGTCAGGACCATGTTAGATAAAAAAATATATCAGAGTAAAGAGTAAAATATTTGCTGGAAGCTGGGGGCATCGCTTGTCATATTAAAATTAATTTCATTTTCGTTGTTCAATACTATAACACTAACTAAACACGTATCATTTTATATCGATTATTTCAAAACTGTATTTATTTTCGCCATACAAGTTCAATTCAGGAGGTCAAAAATTTGGTTACAAGTTTTAAAATTCAAATTTTATACATCAAGTTGTTATACGATATCCCTCTAGTAAGTTGCTGTAAATATAAGAAACATAAGAAAGTAATTAAGGCATGTGTAATTTTGCCAACCAGTTTCCATGAGGAAAGGAACAATGAGGGCGGATTGGTACCGGAAATAAGACGTATTTCCAACAAGTACTTCAATTAAATGAAATGAGATTTACATGAGGAAATTTCTCCAAATTTCCGAATTCCAAGCTTTTATTAATATAAATTGCTATAGAAACGTTTTCACCCTTTGAAGTCAATGTATTTATTGATAAGTAGACCCCGAAACATTTTCTTAATTAAGTAGGAACAATACGGTGCCTCTAATCAGAAAGGTTGTTTGAGTAAATGGCAAATATTTAATTGTAGCCGTCGCTGCTTCTATCATAAAACAGAAGTCTCAGACGTCAATTAAGGACTGAATTTGAACGTTCTCGGCTTGTGAATGTGTAATTACAGCCCCAAAAGCGTGCTCGCTTCGCGTTATCGAGAATTGAGTCTAAAGCGAGACTCATTTGTAATAAAGCTGTGATTACAGGTGCTTCTAAAATATTAATTTGCAACGTACAAAAACTTTTGTACCCGCGTCTAAATTAAAATAAAAATCTGACCATTTCAGACGACCGAATCCGAATACGAAATAGAATGAAAACAAAAGATACTAATTAAAAAAACCATTCTCCATCCAATTGTTTAAGGTTCAACGTCTGAAATGTAGGTATTCTCTTACTTTTAGTCAAATTACTTCATTAACAAGACTGTCAGAAACAATAATAACTTTGTAACGAAGAAGAAACTTTGGAAACTGCTCCCGCCGATTTCAAAAACTCTTTCAGCGCTCGGAACTTTGAAAATCTCTTTTTAGATAAATCACATTCCATAATAGATTTTGTATGGCGTAACAAAGGGAATGTAGTGAAAGGAATAAGCACTAACTTTCTTTAGGCACGTCGCGTGAGAAATATTGTTAAAAATTCTATACCGACTCGAGCACCATTCGTTTTAGGCACTTCGGTAAAATAATGGGGTTTTAAAATTCTCAAATCTTGCGCTTAATACATTTTTGACATGAACAAGCTGCATGAACGGTAGTTGCCCCTCGTAAAACTGCCCTGAGGCGCGAACACACAAGTTTGAGGCGAACAACCACATTTTAAGTTCAAGGCCGTCCAATTATATTTATTGCACGTGTATTGCTTCCTTCTACCGGCAAGACAACATCACAATCAGTTTTCTTGATTATAACTACATTTTAAGTCAAACATAATGCACCTTACATGGCGTCATAAACGCTTCCCACAACGACAAAATATTTTATCATTTTTCTTCGATCTTGAAACTCAAGATGGTCCCTTCTAACGGGATTATGAGAAAATCTCAGTTTCGCGAAATTGAATTTAGTTACCCACCCTCAACCTTAACTGTACCAATATAGCGATGAAGGTTATAAATATTATATTCATTTTATAAGCACATATCTCGTTTGATGAAACCACATAATAATATGGTATTGTTTTTCAACTATTCTAGGAACGACATTTCTGATTCATCTGTTGACATGGATTGTTTTGAAAATATTGTTTGTATGGTTACTAGCGATTTAATTACTAAACACTA
Organism: Asbolis capucinus; assembly: GCA_018249125.1. Classification (NCBI taxonomy): domain Eukaryota; kingdom Metazoa; phylum Arthropoda; class Insecta; order Lepidoptera; family Hesperiidae; genus Asbolis; species Asbolis capucinus. The sequence goes on from DWJZ01000340.1 coordinate 27,897, forward strand.
CGCAGTGCCAAGCACAGCTTAACGGAAGCGTTATATACTACTTGAATACTTATACCTCCTATTTGCATTAATGCTCGAGCAACTTGCTTGGACTTGTTCACAGGGTTATATGTAATAATTTTTGTTTATAATAAGCGGTTTGCACGCTAACTACTTAATAGCTTCTAATCCGAGTTACTTAGAAGGTTCACCGTATTACAATATATCAGTTACTTGATTACCATTAGTAGTAGCACCACTTAGACTTTCAAGTACATCGAGCGTGTAATAAAATTCAGATTAAATTTCGGTTTACTATTAAGGCAAGGAGTGAAATTTAATGTTCGTAATCAGCTTAACAATGTTAATTAATTGCCTTTATAACTATGAATTCAACTGAAGTTTATAGTATGTTTATGCTATTTCTGGAAGTTTATAGAACATAATATCTCAAGTGTGGGTCAGCCTATCAGAAGCAAACAATATACAATATTCAAGCTTACCTCTGCGATAAACGGGCAACCTAACCGGTTCTAGTGACATGTTGCGTCCTGTCCGAACTCGTTCCTGTTTAGTCATATGCTGGTCACACTTCATGGGTTTAACTGTTATTCCTTCAACTAGTTTGATAACGAGTACAGTTTCATTCTGTGTATTTAGCAATAATAAAATGCGTAATTATGAGGTGAAATTGGTTTCTTTGCTGATGTCGTTAGTTATTAAAAAAATAACTGATGGTTTATTTTGTTTTCGTTCACGAGTTAATCAATCTTGCCTTTTGCCTTATTTACATTGTCTCCAACTTGCCGTTGACAAGATCAACAGCGATTAACGAGAACTGACAGTACTTCAAGATAAATCAATGTTTAAGGAGTGCATCGTATGATCTTATCTGTTGTTACTCGCCAAACTGGTTTAGGAGACCTTAATATTGATTTAATGGCCATGTCAAATTGATTAAGGTTTAATAATTTACTTGTTTGCGAATCATTCTGTTTTCTTTATTTCATTGGCGCAACGAATTTGTTGTTGTAGTTACTGAAATGAGTAGGTATATCTGGATATGTTAACAACGATGTTATAAATAATAATTCTCGATGTTTATTTCTGAGAACTAACACAAAAACTGATCAGTTATAGAAGAAACCATCAAATCTTTTTGAGCTTCCTGTTTAGTGTGAATCGATTCTAATCTAAAGGAATCGTAATGAAATTTGTATTGAAGGAATATTCCATGAAGTAATAATGAGTTGGAACATTCTGTCCTATTTTAATTAATCTGCACGTATTTCGTATTGTTTAACATCTGTGATTTTCACTGTAATAGCCTTATATCAAAATAATCTTTTAGTATAAATGCCAATGGACGGATTTTTGATTGCAAGCTCCGCAAGTTTAATGCTACATACGTTCTCTAGCCAATAACATTCGAACAGTCTTTTGAGCGGAACGAAAGCAATTTTACTGCCCAACTTCCTAAAAGGATGCTCTCAATTTTGTTTTTATGTCTGCCCGAACATAACTTTTGAATGGAGGCATGGATTTCGATGAGCATTTTATGTCTTTAAAAGGAGGTTCTCATAGAGAACCGTTACCGCGATTTAATCACTTCGCTGACAAGGACACTTGGAAGAAGTATCAATAAGACCACAGTCGAAGTTACAATTTATATGGAGTAAAACACTTCCATGGAACCATTACAAACTTAACTACCACACAAATAAACGGAATTAAAAAGTACAGTTCATTAGAAATGCACAAAATGAAAAAAAAAATCATAACAGCAATAGAAACAGCCGGTACCTCAATTTCATTCTATGTTACAGCCCTATTAACATTCATTACGATATAATTATTATCAATAAAGGTTAAATAAATAAATTTGTCTATCGTTTGAGTAAAGAAGGGAACTAATTGCAAATATCGGTTATTTATCAATTAGTAACAACTACTAATCGTTTGTCCTAATTACGTTGTGTCTTACCTAAATTCGATAGTGGTTATACTAATGAGAGTAAACATATCACCTAACATTTATTCGTTAGCAAATTTTTGACAAAACTTGTGTATTTATTATTGTAATTTTCATAAACATATTTCATAGTCAAATATCATGATCACAAATCGTAACATTCAGGAGGTAATTAATATTTCCTGGCTCAGTACGTCACTTAATGCTACGCAGCCAGTCTTAGAAATGGCAGCACAGCTCGTAGTTTTATGTTCAGTAGCAATGTCCGTAGAAATAAATCTTAACTAACAAACAACCAATGAATAGTATTGACCTGTCTGCCTATATCTCTTAATGACCAACGTTCTCTTCGCTGTAAACTATAAACTCCTAATTGAAGTAACGTCCACCGTACGGTGTGCCTGATACTATCATCATATTTAGATTTAAGATTATAACACGAGAAAATGTTACAGAGCTTAATTTAACTTAGAGTTTAGGATTAAAATTTAATTGGACACCTTTCATAAAATATTAATCAAATATGTACTCCAATAAAAATACTATGATCTCTAAATTCAATTTTATTTGTATTACTACATCCTAATTTTAATGTCGTAATACTATCTTTATTTTAAAATAAGTTCTTAAGTTACTTATTGAATAAATGTTTTTTTCTAGTACATAAATCTTAGATTTACAAGAACTCAATAAGTAATGTTATTTCTTTAGTAATGGAATCGTACAAAGCCTGTCAATTACATTCCCGAACCTCACATTGGTAATCCGCTAGGAACAATATTATTTCTGTAGCAAATCCTTTATTTATTTGTTTTCTGAATCGATTCAATTAGGATCGTGCGATTTCGCGGTTTGTTTGCTTGTCGAGTGTGAGGTTTTATGCGTAATTGGTAAGATCGAATGACAGCAAATGAGATAGACGTGCATTGCGTACAGTATCTGAAAACTTATATTGTAGTACGTGTTCGTTAAATCTTATAGCTTCTTTTTCACTGTCTTTATTATAATACTTTACAACTTTTTAAATCGCTTAGTCTAGATTATTATTGAAATATCCACTATTGTTGATGCAAACCATCTCTGTAATGTGATAGTCATTATCGTGACGTCGAATCTGATTTTCTGGATATCGAATTACGCGAGTGGCTTTCTAAACGTAATTGTAACATACATTGTATATTCATATCTCCATATACAACATTGCCAGCAAAAAAGGAAAGATAATACGACGAGGCCCCTAAGTCGTGATAAGCAAGATCTTTATTGACTTAAAAAATAGTCCCACCGGTTCAGTTAATAGGGAATTTTGAGACCCGGCAAGAAAATTCAAGGCGGGTGATTAATTTCGTCGGCATCCAGGGATTTGCCGTTCGTTCTCGGAGTCACGCTACGCGCAATGTAAATCATCCGAATGCCGGGCTGGGTAGCCGTTTGGGGTTGCCGAAACAATTTGGAAAACAAAATCATGTGATTTTCGTTGGGTTGGCTTTCTTAGGGAGGAGTTATCTAAAATTACCTAACATAAAATGTAATATATATTTTAAGGTGATATTATAATTGTTTAATGGAAATAATACACTAAATCTAATTTGTCATTTGTTGAAAATGTTACTGGATCAATGCTATGAATGAAACGCCTCTGAATATCTTCAAATATTTCCTGTATGTGGACCTCCGTACAAATCTCGAACATCTTGTGCTGTGTAAAGATAAGCTCGGTGATATCTCCTTTCAAACAGAAGCTCATCTTTAACGATCAGCATCCACTTAGTTCTAAAGCTATACACGAAAGTATATGATTAAAAGCTTTTAGTAACAAGGCGCTTACATCCAAAGTGTTACAGTTAAATAAAATTCTTCAACTCTGCAAATGCTTTAAGAAGATTAAAACTAGAAATTTACTTTGTCCTGAATGAAAACAAAAAGCTTTTCGCCGTCTTGCCTGAGGTGTTTCATCGCCGGGGGGTTAGCGACAAGCGATGAGCTCCTTACAACAATCACGGTCTGCCCTCTGTTAGTTTAAACATATGTGTATAATAATAGTTTAATCAGGGATGGAGTAATTATGTAACAATAAGTAAGGTTTATGAATCGTTGCGATAATCATATAATTTTATTCCTTACCATTTTATTTTATATATTACAATTATTGTAAATATCAAGCACACGTGATACATGAGCAATTGGTTATATCAAATTTAAAAATATGACTATAAAAAAACTAAACAATATTAGATATTTCAGTATCACTTTAAGAGCCTATTTTTTATTAGAAGGACATGAATTGAAAAAGAATAACGTGGAACAGAATTGAGATCTAGGTCAAGCTAGGTCTATCAAAGTCGCTAATCGTCCATCGCGTGAGATAAAACCAGTTCATAATATCCCAGTCTCACACACCAGATCTCGTTGCACTTAAAAATGTATGAAACAAATGGACGGAACCAGGGTCCCGGAGGATCAAGCCTGGCAGGATTTTCGTAGTTAGTTGCAATGTGTTTAAATTTTAACTTGAACTGGAATGTTAAGGCTCATAGCACGCCACTGAACTTCGGTGCGAACAATTTTGTATTGGCTGCGCTATTCGCTAATTAAAATAAATAATGTACGACTGGGTGCGGTACTTTTCATTTTATAACAGGGCCAGCTTTTTCCAGACTGTAAATTCGAGGGAAAATCTGGATGTGTTCAAGCCATATTTACTTTTGTTAAATCTAAGACATTTTAAATCTTTAATTAAATCTAAAGTAAGGTATATGTTACTAGGGTCCGCCCTCGGCTTTGCTCGCGTCATGTTCATAATTTCATTCCGGTCCGTTCCTATAAATATTCCTATAATGTGCATAGTATCCGATACAATTAAATTTACGATTCACAACTTTGGTCATAGTGGCTTCCACATAAAAGGTACATATATGCTGTCACTGACTTTGATTTAGGACTACTCGAGACAAACCATCCAACGATACGTCATCTTTGTGTAACTCCAATGGTTTAGACAACGTACGACAAGATAGCTCTCAGAGGGCAGATTTTTTCCGACTTAATTGACTTGTATCGTTATATTATGACCAAAATAAAATAAAATCATTACAAATTATAGCTTATACGTTATTCTGATGTATAATATATAAAATTGTAAAGTTTCTTCGTGCAAAAGAAGCAATCGGCCATACGTCCTTACTTAGAAACTTTCGCGTTTTATCTATTAGGATGGGCCACGATGCCTGAGAAAAAACTAATAAACAGTCAAAACTAAGTACCTCATCTTGACTAGTGAGGAAATTAAAACAAAATGTCATATTTGTTGCCTCTGACCTCCAGTTCCATCAGCCTTTCACGTTATAAACAATATTATATGTACATTACAAATCGGTAATTATTACAATTGCCTCGGTCAAATACCCAACTATCAAGAAACATAAAACAAAATTGTGCTCATAAACCAAAACCAGCCCAAATTGTTCACAAAAACGTATTCTTTTAAAGAAGTGTATCATCATAAAGGAACTTCTGCACAAAAAGAGTATTAAAGTATAAAACTCAGGGCGGATAAGTAGTAATTATTACCTGAGGTTTTATGAACTTCCATTGCCCATCCCACCTTTTCTCACAGCAGGGATTTGTATGTCTTATTGTCTCGGAACTTGTAATTTTACTTCTGTGTTTTGCATAATACGTTTCATACTTCTTTTTGCGAGTAAATCTAAATTCATAATTATCTTTTATTCTGTTAGGGACGCCATAGACAAGGATGGCAAGACAAGAGTTTACTCGGATTTTGGTAAAAGCAAGCAAGGTAGGAAGACTTTTTCAATTCAATATCCAGCTAATTGTATGAAAGAAGCTGTCCACAAGTTAAACCGCTAACCCGATTATAGAAGCGAGTGCATATCGGGGAAGAGGCTAGGGGATAAGGAAAGTTGGACGGCGCGGCGGCGGCGTGTGAGCGTTGTGAGCGTTGTGAGCGTTGTGAGCACGGTAACGCGATTTTGTTATGGTGTGTTTACTCGCAGCGGAAGCTACTGTTTTAGAATAAAAATTGCGGGCGGCGCGACCACTTTGTTAATAAAAAGTAGCTTATGTGTTATCCCAGAATGGAATTTACCTCTGTGCCAAATTTTATTCCGATCTGTTTAGTATATTTTACGTGAAAGTAAAAGCGATACATCCGTTATTAAAAACTTAGTGATTGGCCGCGGCTTTACTCGCGTGGTAGGTACGCTGATAAAAAAAAGTCTATGTGTAGTTAACACTATGATCTATCTCTGTGCCAAATTTCTTTCAATCCTCACAGAGTTTAGTATGAAGTAGGACTTTGTAATATAAGATAAAATTTTCGAAATCGCTTTTAAATCATGCACCGATGAACAAGAAAAATTCGACGTTTAAATTTTATTTTTAATACATAAGTATTTTATCCATAAATTTTAAAATAAGTCAGATATAATTAAGTACAAGAGTAAAAAGGATACAACTTAAAAAGGTCAACAGAATATTTGTATATTTAATTAATTAGAACGTTGCGCTAATTCATTAAAATGTCATTGTTGTCGTAAAGTTAAGTAATGCAATTAATTTTGTGTTATTTTTAAATCTTTTAACACTTTAGTTTAGATCATATGTAGATTGAATTGACTCCTTGATATATACATATGTATATATGTATGTCGTTACTTCTCCTCTTCATTATGATACCTTAAGTATTGAAAATACCTACATGAAATAAATGATTTGGAATTTCAATATAAAGGCTAAGCAGGTTATGATTGAAATATTAATAGATTTATAGAAATAAATAAAATACCTGAACTAAGATTGTTTATATTCCTTAC
>DWJZ01000341.1:0-34669 GCA_018249125.1 Asbolis capucinus
GTTCTGCTGCATGCTATCAAAGACATTTTACAGTACTTTTTTACTTCCTGGGTTAAATAATAAAAGGTATAGTAAGGATCCCTATTTTTTTTCTAGATATTTGTATGGCGTATGTCACTCAGAGATCATGTAGCATTCTAATGGTAAATTTTTGATATCGGATCAGTACTTTCAGAGTTTATTTGTTACAAACCAAAAAAAAACAAATCTTTTCTCTTTATTTGTGTGGATAATTGATCTATGGACATTTCACACACGGCCATCTGACCCAAACAATTAACGATAGTGAACCATTTTCATCCCTTATTTCAACCCCCTCAAGACTTTTTTCGTGGAATCAAATACCCTATGTTTTTCCTCAAGTTCTATTCTACCTCTGTGCTATGATTCATCAAAATCGGTTCTGTACATTAGGCGTGAAAGATACCAGACAGAATTACTCCTGCATTTATAATATTAGTAAGGAAGTATATTTTTTACACCTGGACATACGGAACAAATATTCCTGTTCATCACAGAAAAGTCTGTCCTGGCTGGGAATCGGACCAACGTCATTCGGCGTAACAAGTTCTCTAACCAATAAACCAACAATTCATATAATAAATTAGAACAAGCCCACATAATTTGTATCCTAACTTCCTGGTAAAACTCAAACTCAATAAAGATAACACGACGTTAATCCATCAGTTTCGATTGATTCCAGAACACAATTACAGTTGAAAAACTCAGCCTCACCACTACTTTCCCCTCCTCCTCTCCTTTCTCCCTCCTTCGGTTCCTCCCTAAGATTAAGCAGAACAAAAAAACTCAGCCTCCCTTTCCCCCCTCTCTCTTCTCCTTCCCCCTCCCAGAGATACAAGCGATTAAGTTTTTGCTGCATTTGGCCCGGCCTGGAAGCGGCACGCGCGAATATATCACTGTCGGCCTTTGTACGACAGCTTTCATTAGGCTACTCATTTATTTACTGGGTAAAGAACTGTAACCATCATTTACTAAAAGTCTAAAGCACTTGTCAACTTTATCTTTCATTCGTTGGATGGTAAATTGAAGCCATTCTACATTAGAGGGCGATTCATTGAGATTAGAAAATCAATAAAAAAATGCGATTCACATTATTTGAAATTCAAAATTATTATGCTGTATAACGTCAATAAAAACAATCTCAACAAGTTATACCTTATTTTAGAACAAACTTGATTACCATAAAAAGTTTGTAGTAAGTCCACTTAAAACAAAGTTTATTAAAATATATAAAAACACTAGCTTTAATTCGCAATAATAGTTAATCCTGAGCATATCAGTAGATAATTCATAGAAATGCATTGTCATCGTAACTGATGTAGGATGCAAAATTTCAGTTTAAGCGGATGTGGGTCTAATTAAGCTTGTAAGATTTGATCCGTAACAAACAAATATACTGACATACTAATATGCAAACATACACTGCAAGTTTTAAAAAACTTGTAAAAATAGCGACAATTGGTTTACAAAAAGAAAATTAGTGTCCATAAACTGTCTGACGAACGTTCGTTTAAAACATTGATTTCTTTAATTAAAATATTCTGCACACGAGATTTGGGCAATGTATTTGCGACCGTCTTCAAATAGACTGCTATTTTTAACACATACCATGTTAGTTAAACAAATCAGCTGTTTTATTTTCATACGACAGTTTTACGAATCAACAACATCTGGTATTGTCACGGGTACATTGTCAGTGAAACAAGAGCATATATTGGCTTCAAGCCATTGATTGCCCAGTACTGAGCAAGGGTCTGACCTTATCTCTGAGGTCTAGAGCAAGAATGCTGAACCTTTTTAAGAGTCGGACCAAACTGAGGAATGATAATTTTACTGCGGGCCACTAGTAATTACTAGTTAATTACTCTCAGGACTTCCGTAATAAAAAAGTTCTATAACCATACTTGCGCGGTCCATTTATAATTCGTTTGCGGGCCACATATTCGCGCGCGGGCCTGTAGTTGAGCAGCCTTGGTCTAGAGCATACTCTACCACGCTGCTCCAGTGTGAGTTAGTGGAGGAGTATGTGATCAATCCAAGTGTCTGAAGTTTTTATGCTGCCCAAGGCCTCAGACTGGCTATGGCTTGACCATTACTAAGTGCGCAGTGGAAGCGTAATGGATCCATAACCTAAAAGTATAAAACGCATTGTTTATAAAATGCAGTGAGATATTTTTTTACAAGCTTCTATTTAACTTGCAGTGTATGTTTGTATATTTGTATATCTTTGTATATTTGTTGCGGGTAAAACCTTGCCAGCATAATAAGACCCACTTCCTTCACATTACGAAGTTGAAATTTTGCATACTGCTTTAGTTCAGATAACAATACATTTTTATGACTAGCATGACCTGACACTACGTTCAGGATGGGTTCCAGACAAGGGAACTCCTTAACGTTTAACAATACAGTTATAAAATTTTGTGTGCTTCTTTGTGTTACGAATCTATAATTAAAGATTTTATTTTTTAACATTTTTAATAAATCTTGTTTTAAACTGTCATCACAAAACATGTTTGACATAGTGCAGCATAGATTTCGTTAGTAGTTTTTGAAATATTACAGTAGTCGCAACAGCCATCTAACAGTAACGACCAGGTGCGACATCTATACGTAACCTCTGAGGCATGGAATCGCTCATAAAATTATTGCCACTAGGGGTCACCCATTCTACCGTCCGCACTCGCTGTTGTTTATCTTTCTCCGTCGCTTACAATCAAACAAACCGCCGAGCTAAGAACGCTTCGAAATCATTTATATGACCAAAATATATTCTCAGTGTAGTTCGAAACTTTTTTGGCACCTTTCAAACACTCGTTTTACTATTGTTTGCGATTTCAGTCTATTTTAAGACAAGTGAAAGACGTTTTACAATCAATTCGATATTGGATTCACGTGAAAAAATTACACAAAAATAAATAGAACTGTAAAACCGCCTCGAAATTGGATCAGCCCTTTTTGAGGTTAGCGCGCACAAACGCAGACAATGGTACATTTATTATATAGGTACAGGTGTATATTTACAATGATAGGTTATGAATGATGAAATTACACTAGAATATAATGCTGTAATAAATAGACATGGCTGGGGTTTGTCTTGTTCAAACAAATCAGACAGAGTCCCATTTTCGCATGATTACCTGCCAAGTACAAAATATACTACCCATTTCCGTGTTCCCACTACATAACGTTTTTTTTATGTTATTAACAGGCAAACGAACAGACTGGTCACCTGATGGTAAGTGATCATCGCCCATGGACATTAACAACACTAGACTGAGGTATCACTTACGCGTTGCCTGCCTTTAAATAATAGACCTGCACGCGGGGAAGACAAAGAAACAAGGGAAGCAGTACATCGCTGAATGAACTGGAACACAAGAACCAAACAGAGCCTACACACCAACAACGTACCGCTTCAGGACGGATGACAGAAGAAGAAAGGGAAGGACGATGACCGAAAGGAGAAATAGAGGAGAAATGAGAACTCTCAAGAAATATTTTTCTAGTAGCGGGTGCAATGCTTCTTTTTTGACGTAATGGTAAAATTTCTTGTGTTAGTACAAATCCCTTACCGACCGCTAACACATCTGCTCGTTTATCTCTCGTCTGTTTTGATTTATATATTATTTTGAAAATACCTTCTATGCTCCCTTGTCGCTCTTTTTATTCAAAATACTTAATACGTTTTTGAGGGTAGTTTTTTTTGCGTCCAGACAAGGAAAAAGAACTACCCTCCGGTGATACGCGGGAGGTAGATGGTGAATGCTCATGTAACCAACATAGCCGGCTGCGTTGGTTATGTGGGACTCACGATAGACCTAGGTGCCTACCCACTAAACACCACCTGAGGATGGCTTTGGCTGTACGATCTTGATCGGACGCGACCTCACTTGAAGAGGCGAAGCGCAAATCATAGACTAAGAAGATTCTTAAGTACATGATAATATTTAATTTAATTGAAAAATACTTGACGATAGTTCTAGAATTATTCCAAACTTGGTTTGTAGGTCATGAACTACTTGAACTCAGCACATTTTAGGTTGCACGCTCGATATGAAGCAAGAATTCGTGTAGTGCACTTCACAAGTTGGAACGATAAAATTTTGCACGTAGCGGAAAGCACCAGTTAGCCTAGTATTTCTGTACCACATGCTTCCTTTTACTGGCGCTTTTACTACTTTTTTATAGGGACAATCTACAGACAAACAACAGTCACGTTTTATATTAGACATATTAAACTTTTCAGGTATTGTATCTGCCTGGAATTTCTCACACGCTATTCAACTTTAGAAATTAATGTAGCTACTCGCGTGACACTGCGAATTTCGTTGTTTTCAAAACGTTATAATATTATTGACATTATTATTTTAAACATTTTACTTTTAACTTTTAAACTGGGTCGAAATATCGGTATTATAATAAACAGATCGTGAGTACCCGTTTGCATTTAAAATGTTTAGTATCCGCGACGATATTACTGTGAAAACATATATTATTATTTTACTATTGTAATATATAGTTTTAAACTCGAATCATCGTGACTATGTATGTATATTATACTGTGTTACGGGTACTCACGGGACCAAGATCCATGCAATTGGGTCGAAACATCGGCGCAAAAATCATATATCGTGAGTACCCGTGACCCAGCATAATGTACTATTATAATAGTCAGAAAAACTTAAAACTTAATTCACATATCATGTCCCTGGCAACTTTGTATGTTTTGTCTACGTTTGAGTGCCGCGTTTAAATGGGACCAAGTTTTATTTCATTGTAATGCCCGTTCTTCCTAACTTTTCTTACTACATGTCTGTGCTAAAACCAGCTATTCATGTTACCCACCATACTTTTAAAACAGGTCTCCTGTAACAATTTACTTTTTACGGTTGAACAAAAATAAAATACCCAAAATAATGTTTTCAACATTAAATAGCTGTATGCACGAGAAGCTCTAAGGTTCGTCCTTAAAAAAATAGAATTAGAATCATTAAAAAATTTGCATACTCTAGCATTTTTTAAATTATTCCTTATTTGCCTAGATACGTTTTTTCTTGTAAAAAAGTCAACATTTCGACTTACCATCCTGCCGTGAATTTTGCAACAAAACAAATATCAACACGCTGTTTGTACTTAAACTCACTGTAAAATAGTCATTAGGGAAATGCTAGTTCTCTCTGGAAAAGTCAGGGCTTTCAAAAACATGGACATCCTATGGTTCATCTCAACGTAGGATTTATCGACCTTAGTTACCTTACGTAGTTATGGTTAATAGGTCCGGCCACTATAGATCAGTTATAGTCACAGTGACGTCAGTCAAACATTTGAGTACGACAATTTTTAACGACACATTTGATTATGGCAACTTATAAAGTTTCGAAAGAGATTCTTTATTGCTCAAAAAGTTATCTACGTGGAAAAATTGTTCAGGACAGAATTCCTTCTATCGATCCCTTGTATTAATACCCTTTTGGCATTACCCTTGACACAATTTTGTTGACAGGTTGTCATATTTAACAATCTTTCAATAATCAACATCAAGCACCCAATTCCACATTTTAATTGTGACTTGTGAAAGACACCTTAAAATTCTAAAGGTGGATTTTTAAACCTGCGTTTTCTGAAGAAACGTGCTCGTTCTGGTAAGCTTTCGTGGCGGAGCTGATGGTCTGCTTCCAAGCCCCCTATTTTCTGTGTGCTTTCGGGAACCCTACGCGTTAGGTTATGTGTAGCACGACGACTGACCATCGGATAGGTGAGAAACTAGGTTGTTTTACATATACATTACCTGCTTACTAGCAGTTTGTCCAGATCACCAGAGACCTATTCAGTTCCAGGGTAAGTCGTTAGGTTCAACCCTTTAATAGCCCATTACTGACCACGGGTCTTTCCTCATGCCGAAGAGACCTAAAACGTATTCCACTACGCTAATAATACCCAACACAAGTATGGGAAGTTTTCCTGCCACACGAACGCCTCCAAAGTCAAAGTGCAAATTCATTTATTCACGTAGGTATTAAAAATACACTTAATAACGTTAACACTTTTTTTATCTACCACCGTTTCGGATAGGCGCTATTTTAAGAAGAAGAAACGACGAAAGAAACTCCTCAGCACATCTTTTCAATGGCTTCACGACTCCTATTTACCAATAATAACCGGGACCTGCTACTCTACGTACCCGTCGAAACACAGAGCGTTCATGAAACTTTGCCACTAGCGGTCACCCAACCTCTTTCCGACCACGCCACTTTACTCAACTTTTTCGATTGCTTACAATCGAAACAAGCCGCCGGGCTATGAACGCTTTGGAAAGTCGTTAATGTCGCATAATAGAAAATTCCGACGTTGAGCCCAAATGAATTGCCGCTCATTTTTTATTGTCCCTGATCCCAACACGTTTTAAATGAGGATACTAAATTACTATAATCAATTATACAGGATAAGGAAGTTATGAGTCCACCTGAAAATAAATTCTGAATTTAAAAATGTCAGCTATGGTAAAAAATGTTTCAATTAGTTTGTTGATTATTTCTGTTCATCGAGCATAGTGTAGGAGTCAAGGCAAGAGTGAATAGGCTTCTTCTAAATTAATGCGCATTTCTATCTAGAATTACATCGCCGCTGACGACCAAGTGGGATTGTAGTCAAGCATCAACTTATAATACATATAAAATAAAAATAAAAGTGTTTTATTTCAAAATGTAAGTATTAACTTTTTAGTGCAACTACGTCCCCGTCTACTAATTTTCAAACTCTATTTCATCCCCTCCGCATAAAATTTGAAATTTAATAGAAATAATATTTTTTTATGTTTTGTCAAGTGTATAAATATCTAGTTTCACGGTTCATGTGACCAACTTTCATACAAACTTTCATCCACTATCTCGACCTTCAAGTCTTTTTTCACGATTTAAATTATCCTATGTTTTTATCAACCTGCGATGCTAAATGCTTGCGGCAACGCTGCGACATACAACTTTATTTACTATTTGCGACATTCAGTAGTATTGCTGACACACATGAACAACACCTAAGTAAACCCAGGTGAAATCAATGAAATGTTCATATTATTGGAAGCCATGTTATACCTTCAATTAATGATATTATAAACATAGATATGTCGCCGCCATACATTTGGGGCTTCAAGTTTTGATCCGCTTTCAGACGCCATCTTGTCAAACTTACGTCAAACGTCATACGATTTTTCTCTACGAATACATTTTTTAATTATTACTCTATGACGTATGTCACGTGTGAATTTAAAAATTGGCTTCATTTATATCTACCATAATATTATTTCATTAAATTTATTTTTGTCACTTAGCGACTCCTCTGAGAGACAGCTACTAACAGACTGAATGATAAGTGTATCAATTGGTGCAGTTTGGCAGGAGCGTTTTTAGTGTACTCATAACATATGTATCTATTCTTACAATAACTTTACCTCAACGGTCACAATTGTAACCAGGGAAACACGACACAGTATCTAAAATGTAACACAAAATTATCAAATGTTACAGTGACATTTTACTAACCACAAGAAATATGACGACATGGTGTTTACCACAATTCATATTAATGAATATTACGAATATTTCGGCGAGTGTTTCCTGCTGGAGCGTGTTGGCAGCTAGACGAGACGGTCGCATCCAATTAATGTATTACCTAGTGTTGTCTAAATATCTTTACAGGTGTTCTGCAATTAATAGCTAAGCGGACTATTATAACTGTTGGTACGTTATAAACCACCTGTTTATTTCCAGTCTCAAAATACCTAGGCTTACAACAGCAGTTGTATGTACTAGTAACGGTACTTGCTTCACCTGACGGGTTGCCTTCAAATATTTACATTTTTAATTTCTATACTACAATAATGCTTGAGATCGATCCCACCTGAGGAAAAGTGGCGATGATGTCTAATGTGTTGGGCGCATTAACTTAGTAAATGCCTATTCACTCTTCTTTGAAGACTCCAACATCACACGTGGCCGGGAACACCAATGCAGACAAGTTATTCCAACCCTTCACAGTACTTATAATAAATACATATATTAAAATTTAATCTGAAATACCAAATACTCTATAAACAATCCAGTAAAATATTCCATGCTGACCAGGCCTATTATTGCCTTACTCACTTGATTACTGCAGATCGACGCAATCCTGTAGGACCACAGGAAAAATTATACAGATTTAGTATCCCCAGGCAGGCGATCATACTAATTTAGACCAGGGGTGAGCAACCCGCGGCCCTTTGAGCATTTTTAGATTAGATTTTTTTATACTTAGAAGGTCAAACACTATCAAAACATAAAATAATACAATATAAAAAAGCATTATGATACATAAAACTGAGCAAATATATACTAAATAATTATAATAAATAATATAACTTTAAATAGTAACTTTAAAACGTTTGATTAACAATCCACGTGAGGCCCTCTAGCAAAAATAAAATTAAAAATCGGCCCTTTAATTCTAAAGGTTACTTACTCCTGATTAAGACGATAATTCACCATCAGATATCATGCTTCATTTGTCAGCTACATTTTCATATACATATGTTTCCTTCACAATACAATACAATGCTTAAGTTATCGGAAATTCTCATTAGAAACACGGAAAAATATCAGATATTCTCACGAATAAAATAAAAATGGTACGGCATTTGAAATTACTATCATTAATGTACGTGGATATTTCCGTGACCCAATTTAACAGCAACAAACATTAATATTTCAATTTCTTCAGGAAACTTCCACTGAGTACAAACAATGACTGTTACTTTGGCACAATAAGAAAGTACAAATGTCGTTTATAGCTTTTATTGAACTTGCAGTGTATGTTTGTATGTTAGTATATTTGTTTGTTACGGGTCAAATCTTGCAAGCTTAATTAGACCCACTTCCTATCATACTACGAAGCTGAAATTTTGCATACTCAGTTTCGATGACAATGCATTTTTCTGAAAAGTATGATCCGCTGCTATGCTCAGGATGGGCTCCAGAGAAGGGAACTCAACGGTTAATGATACGGTTATGGCTTTTTTAATGTTTCTTAGTATGAGGGCTCTGTAATTAAAGCTAGTGTTTTTAAATATTTTTTAAATAAAACGTGTTTTTTTTGTACGCACTTGGTTATGCACGTCGGTACGCGATGCGATATGAAAACACTCATGTGCGTAGATACGCACGTGCGTATATCTATGCGCACACACATATGCCAACCACACATGCATACTTAATTTTGTTTATTAACTAAGGAGACCCGCTCATAGGTTAAAGGGAAGTGGACGGCAAATCGGTCTTTTCTTAACACCCTGTATGATAACATGAGGAACTTTGAAGATTTTCAGCAAATTTTGACGCGTAATGTATGGCAATGAACGACGTGATTTTTAATATTTAGTAAATCATCATCATTCCAACTCATACTGTCCGGCTACTACTACTACTACTGGGCGCGGGTCTCCGTTCACAATGTGAGGGTACAGGCCGTAGTCCACTATGCTGATCAAGAGCACATTGATGGACTACCCATTGTCTATTTATATTATGACGGAAATAATAATAAAACTCATACCCGCATTGTAGGTACGTTGATAAAAAGTAACCTATGTGCAATTCCAGAATGTAATCTATCCTTGTGCCAAATTTCATCCAGATCGATTCAGTGATTTTTACGTGAGGGAGTAACAAACATACATCCAACCATTTTTGCATCCATCCATCTTCACAAACTTATTATTAGTTAATATTAAGAGGATTTACTTTACAGAAAATTGGGGGGAGATATTTGGTATTTTTATATCTTTTTACCTCCCAAAGCCACAATGATCCAGACTTCATACTTTCATAGTCGACCACTGTTCTTTGTCCTGGGAGCATGCGCTGACAAACTTTCTTTATAAAATGACGAAGGTTTGGCGTTCACAAGCTCCTGCTCTATAACTCAACGCATAATAGAGTTGATCATGAATAAATAAAGAGCATAAAGTGTAAGCAAAGCTGAGCCGCCCATTATATTGTGAAGAACAGAAATTGACCGTTAAATGAAAAGATGTCGTGTTGTTCTATTTCTCTGTTATTTTTCTTTCTCAATTTTATTATGTGATGTACTCCTCTTTTCGCCCCCCTCTTCACTCCCCCAACCCACCCCAGTTAACACCACAAAATGCATGAATACAAAATGTTATGCTTATATTATAATGTATACAATTTAAAACTTCTGTATGTACAATAAATAAATAAATAAATAAATATTTGATAATGCAGAATTTTCATCTCCTTTTTAACCCTTTCCAGCTTTTGTTCGCAAAAAAGTAGATTGTTTTTCATCAACTTTTATTCCACCGCTGTACCTAGTTTCATCAAAATCGGTTTAGTAGTTGCGTCAAAGGTAACAAATCGAGAGGCAGAGTTACTCCGTCACTAACGTCCGCGTTGTATTTTTATCAAGTTATTAGTAAGGTTATATATGCATAAAAAAGGTTTTTGGTTAGATATTTGTTAATCATAATACACTATATGTATACAAATTTTAACCGTGTTAAGCCTCTTATTGATACCTGTACCAATTTTGAGTAAGTTAAACTTGTAATTGCTTAGTAAGTTTTATGGAACAATTTCTCCTAAAATAAAAATTTTGATTTTCATAAACTTTGAGAAAGCATATAAAAAATATTCCCCAGTTCCCTTGATCACGTCATAACTTGGTAATGTTTACCGAATTTATTCTTCTTTAATTTTCTGATACATTTTTGTACAAGGTCCTTGCGGTAAAAAATGGAAATTTTCCGTAGCTAAGTACCACAACGATTCTGTGACTAATAATAAACAAACGCAGTAGGTCAGGGAGACAAACAGACAGAAAAAAGTAAAATTTTATTGCCAAGTCAATCTATTACATAGATCTCACAATTTTTCACGGTAGAAAAAAAAATGCGATTCTTGGGTTTTTACAGGTTATGTTTTTATGGCATCTCATTTCCTTTTGTAAATGCGAATGTTACTTTGTAATCCTATACATTTTTATGGAATTATAAAGTTATTTATGCAATTGATTTATCTAGAAAATCTGGCAAAGCAAAATATTTTATTTTGTCCTTTATTTAGTCACCAAACACCAATTGTATTCTAAATTTGAAGCTTCTATTTAGAAGAAGCAGTTTTGAAGAAATTCTTAAGCTACTAGTTAAATTTTAACGATAGTTAAAGTATACCGTATTTATATAATGCTTCAGTTACTACAAACGCTCAGGCTTCTAGTTTTATCGACAATCAAGCTATAAGGGGTCAAACATGGCTAGAATTGGTTCGAGAAAAAATAGTACCGTGCCGCTTTTATGCTCAACTTGGCGGGTGACACTACTATGCCCCCACATATTAATAAACTAACCATCAGGCTATGAACGGAAAAGTAACTGTGACGTAATTGTAATAGCTGCTTAAATATGTATATACTTCGTAAGCTATATTTATTTGCTCCATATAGAATACAGGTCAATATTACACGGTCAATTGATGATAAGGTACTTTCAGCTGCCAACCCTGACAATGTCACTGCCAAGAGCATTGTTCTGTCTACCGGAAGAAGCAAGGGCTGCCAATGTAGTCCGTTTCTAACTATTGTTAGGACCAGAAATATAATTGTAATGAATTATTGCTTCCCATTTATTTCCTATTCTGCTTGATACTCGTTCTAGAGACATGAGACGCGAACAATAAACGTTTACATCTCGTAACACTGCAATAGTATTATCTATATCATGAGACAAGGATAACAGAAATGGACAACACATGCGCCAATTAATCCTAGAACAAACATATATCTGTCTCGATCAAGAATATTTTCTGGATCCGTCGCCTCACAGGCATTCTTGAGGTTAATGTTGTACTGATTCTTCTAGGCTGTATCGTCATACAGTCGTACTTGGATAGCAGTCGATGAGTCATGTCGAAGGCGTTCCGCATAAAAACTTTTGTTACGCAAACGCCTTCCATGTACTTTGGAGCAACGTGTCGAAGTACACACTAAAGAGTCCTCAGCTATGAGGAGAGAGGTTCCCATCAGTAATGGACCATTAGTGGGCTGAAGTCTTTGGAAAACGACGTCAAAGTTTCATTTAGTTTATAATTTCGTTTGAAATATCACCTGCACGAAGTCTGCTTGTTATTTCTGTCCTCAAAGACTAAGCTTCAGTAAAACAAGTTTGCAGTAAATTTTATTTTTGAAGAGTTTTTATGCGACCCTATTTATTCGGTCATGTTGCTGACATACTTGTTTTTATCTGTATTATATGAAAAACTTTTACTCTGGATGGTGTGTCGTTATAATAAGACAAGATCCGCTAGTCTATAGACGCAAAATTAGGTTTTTGTTTCTTTATTTGTCCTCTGTGGACTCTAAAATGGTAGGAGATAGAGCACTGATGTGTTTAACAAGGTTTTGGTACCAAAATTGTATCGATCGGACACATGGATGATAAGTTGTTGCGTAGCAACGCGCGCCGGGTACAGCGGGTATAGAGTTAACAAGGTTTTATAAAATATTTTATAGCACAAGCTCTTATTACAGATCCCTAATACAAAGAAATACACAAAATTTCATAACTAACCTAACCGTTGAGGACTTCCCTTGTCTGGAGCTAATCCTGAACGTAGTATCAGGTCATGCTTGCCATAAAAAATCATCAGGACGAAAGCTTTATCCATAAGTTTAGCTCCGCAGTGTAAGAGAAAGTGATTGTAATTAAGCTTGCAAGATTTGACCCGAACACTTAACAAAAAAAAAGTAACATACAAATATACCCTGCAAGTTAAATACAAGCTTGATATAAAAAAAAATTAAATAGTATTTTTTTGTAATTATTGTTTTGTCTTATTATAAGGAATGTTAAATTTTTCCTTCGAATCTTAATAGAATAATAATTTTCACCGCTTATGATTTACCTAGTGCTCTATATAAACCAAAACAGTCTTCACCTGTCATAACAGACGAACAAAATGTAATATATAAATATTTCTGTAACCCCTAGTGTACATTAGGCACTCGAAGTTAACGCGCGTTCGTACCGTACATAAACCGGTATCTCTGTTAGAAAAATTGTAAACAGCGAGCAAGCAAACGATCAACAAACAATAACACAGATCACAACTACATATGTATCAAAGGATTTTGTATTACATATGTATGTACGTGATCGCTTGCATAACTAATACGTTACTTTAAAAACTGCCAAGGGAAAAAGAATGTACTCAACCCCAAGCGCCTACTGAGCAGGTCGCCATCCTGCTCTGATTTTATTCATTCATTTTGTATATTGAAGAACTTTTTTTACTGTTACAATTCTAAATTATCTCCGATAAACATAGGCTATAAAATTTTATCAGATACGTTAGGGGTCCGTATAAAAACTTCGATAATGTAACCCAACGTGTGATAAATAAATCTTATCTATATTAATATTATAAAGCTGAAGAGTTTCTTTGTTTGCTTGGACGCGCTAATCTCAAGAACTACTGGTCCGATTTGAAAAATTCTTTCAGTTTTATATAGTCCATTAATCGAGGAACGCTACAGGCTATTGTATCATCATGCTAAGACCAATAGGAGCGGAGCACCAATGAGGAATGTTTCAAAATCAAAGATTTTTTTTCCTATTGAGAGCTTCCGCTGCGTTCGCTCCGTATACGGTTAAAGTTTTGAACAAATCATATATAAACGAAGTCGCGGGTTAAAGTTTGCGCTAGCCCAAAATAACTATTTCACGCGGACGAAGTCGCGGGTGGAAGCTAGCTACGACATATACTAATTGCTACTGAAATTATTGAAAATAGAGCAAACTGTGTTAAAGAGGACATCAGTATCTGTGGACAACTCACACACGGCCACCTGACCCCAAACTAAGCGCTAGCTTGTACTATGGAGATCAAACAACTGATAAACATAAATGCATATACTTTTAAATACATACTTATATAGATATTTTTATTACACACCCAGACACACAAAACAAACATTCCGGTTCAACACAGAAAAGTTTGACCTGGGTGGGAATCGAACCCACGACCTTCGGTGTAGCAGTCAGGTTCACGAACCACTAGACCAACCGGCCTATCGATATCTCCGAATAAGTCTACGACACAATAATTGTTTTACTGTTACGGTTAGTTCAGAATAACTATTTTTTTCTGGAAAGTGAAACGAGGGCAGCTTCCAGTATAATAAAAACCATATTCATAAATACAATTGACACCTATGTGTACCAGCACTAAAACCAATGCATAGGCCAAGAGTCTCGAGTATATCTATTAATTGCAATGAGTGCTACAGTCGATTTTAAATGGGCGCAATTAAAATAGAACGAAGTCTATAGCCAAGACAATGCATGTCGCTTCGCCCTGAAACGGGCTGTACGAACTGATTCATATGAAGACATACGAGAGTCTATTCGATATTCTCACGGATGACTTTTGGTTCTCAGATTGAGGGCACTTTGTTATGAATAGATTAGTTGATATATTTTGTTTTAAAATGTTTATAAAGTAAAAGCTTTAGGCGCGTTGGATTTTTTTTGAGATGGAAAAAAAACCTTTAAAGTCGCGGCCGGTTATCGTAACCGACATCCGTTAATGCCATCTATGAAGCATTCAGGAAACTTACTACGTGCAACGTTGGCATTGGACTCCTTACGACACTTTTGAACAATATGAGATGAAATATGATTTAAAAAATATTTCCTGACAATTACAAAATATACACGTAATTGTTCAAGTTGGAGTATTATGTTTAATATAAAAATTATTATTTTACATAAATTTTATTGTTATTTAATTTTACATAGTCATTTTTATACGACAAACGACGCGATTTTCTTCGTCTTTTATTATGCGTACCGCAAAGAAATGGCACAACTTGCCTACGACGGTGTTTCCACGTAAGTGTGATGTGGGAGGCAAAGAGAAGAGTAAATAGACATTTACTAAGTTAGTGTGTCCAACATCTTAGACATCATCGCCACTTCCCATCAGGTGTGGTGTCAAGCAATAACTAATTCTATGAAAAAGAGAATAAAAATCAACATATAATTTGATTTATATATCTCATTTTCTCATTCATTTATTAGTACTTTTGTGTTTTTATATATATATTTTTATTTCCAAAACCAGGGAATACTTTCGTATTAAGTCGGCCTTTTGTCCAAAAATGATATAGCATCTCTATGTTTAATATACATGAAAGTTTCAACAAGTGTGAAACGAACTATACGAACTAAACAGATACGTGTATTAATACATCATAGTTCATGCTACTCTGCCAGAATCAATTAATTATGTGCTAATGATGTTAAAAAGTAAACACTTAGAATGTTACAAATTAACTTTACTAATTTCCACTTATACGTGCTGAAAATACATTTGATGTTTCCTTATTCTTCACTAATGTTATAAATCCGATAGTACCCACCTACCTGGTATGCTTTCACGCCTCACCCATCACCCATTAGCGATTTTGATGTAAAGTGGCACTCAAATATAACAGGCTAGTTTTTTTACCGGCTTCATAAAATACTCAATACGTGTGTATTTTTTGTACATTACCTCAGAATTTTTTATTGAGTGGACCGATTTTATAAGCATTTCTCAAGTGAATTATTGTTAATCCTTGATGGAAAATAAATTCTCTCTTAAACCATATTTGGATTTTTGTAGCAAAAGCTTGTGCTTGTAGTTTAGTCTTTTTTATTTTGAACGACATCTGACGAGCAGTTTTTTAGTTATTCTATTTTTAAATATTTTTCATTTAGTTCTTTTACCTACTCGTATTAATTTTGTATCGATGCCCTTAATAAAAATAAATAATCGATTAATCGTTAAATGTGTGTAAAGTTGTTCTAGCGTTTTTGAAATCTTGATCCGTAGATGAAAATAAGCGGACAATATTATGGTTGCTAAAAAACTGATGACAACTTCATCATGGCAACCCATAATTGTCCGACTATTAGGCTTGGATCTCCATCACTATGTGAGGGGTTATTTTTATGATATTACGAAATTGTTACATAAGTATACGACTTCCTGACAACGGAACGAATAATCGCTCTAACTTTGGGCCTATCCCGAGATGCTTCTTCAGGAACAGTCTGCTCTATAAGCCGAGTAACATAAGAATTAAATGATTTTCCGTGTTAAAATGGGATTTTTTTTATCATGGAAGTATGATGTATTACTAAAACGATCATACTGCAGGTTGTTCTGAAACAGCTGTATTGGAACAACATTCAACGAGATCTATGCCGGTGTTAGTTTAAGTTTGGACACGAATTAATTAGTTGCTAGCAATCATGGAATAAACATTTTGAATGTATTTAAGAAATTTGTTCAACTGTGACAAATAACGTATTTTTTACCTAGAATGATTTAGAAGTACAAATATTTTTTAAATTACGATCCGTTGTTCCTGAGATTAACGTGCTCAAACAAGCATACTCACTAGCTTTATAATATTTGTATAGATTTGTTTTACTATATAATATACGATGTATGATATGTTTGAAATAACAAAGATTTAATATGTATTATATTTTATTTTAGAATTTGAATACAAAAGATCAACATAAAATAATAATAAAACCTATACAATAGTAACAATAAAGATTATAAGATATACATACAATTGTTACAATTTTACAGTATCATATATATGCTCTGTGTTAGTATATGAGTAATATGGCAAAGTTTTAGTGGTAAAAAATTGAGAACTTAAATTAGAATCTATAGAATCATATGTATATGTAGCTTCAAAATTTCTTGTTATTCGCCATTCGGCTAACTGATCTTCAGTTGGCTGCAGAGCTGATATATAACTAGGATCATTACTGTCGTTAGTTCTGACAGAATTAGCTCGCGACAATTTCTCAGAGGAAATGTTATTTTTTGGTATAACAAATATGTTATCGTCAACATTCTCTACCAATTTATTCGGATCCTTAGGTAAATTGTCCCTCAGAGATGTTTTGGCAGGAAGTATTAACGCATCAACAGTTTTATGCTTCACAAAAACGACCCTTTTGTTACCTTTCAGAAGAATAGGGTTTTTATGAATCAACGCGTAAACACAAAGAGCTCCACAAAGTAGGCAAGTTATCGCAATACATACAGTTAATATTATTGACTTGAAAAAAAATACATTCGCCTTTTTCAAGTTTGCTAAATTATAAGCAATACACTGATCTCTTCGAATGCTTGTAGACGTTATAAAGATCCTACAAAATGTATATTCAGTGCTTAAATCTTCGTTATAAACACGTAAAAGTTTTGGCAAATGGTTAATACAGTATACATCTTTGGGACATTTGGTGTGATACCACATTAGACCATAATCGTATGGTCCGGAAAAAACTAAAGACACCATTGAAAATGCAGTGCTATCAACAGAAAAGGAGGGTTTTAACCAACTATTTTCATCAGAAAACAAATCAATTACCGATGGTTTATCTGGTTCATCTGGTAAACCAATCATATTTGTTAGACATTGAAATTCTGGAACTGGGGAACAAACATCTACAGTTATATTTCCATCCGAAGAATTAACTGTACATTCATGATTGATTGTTGACATAGATTTAGTAGCAAATACATATAAATCTTCATTAATCAAAGTCGGACCAGGTTCATCTTCGCAATATTTTTCAAATGTGGAAATTTTTTCACCTCTAAATTCTATTGGGTAAAAGCAAGTAGGGTCGACAATCAATAATCCCAATTTTAATAAAAGTCTCAAATTGCTATCGCAAGTGCAATTCCATGGATTTTCTTGCAAACTTATTCTAGGTTCACTTGGAATTATCTTATTAAAAAGATCATGTGGAAGAGTAAGAAGAAAATTATTATTCAAATGTAAAATTTCTATGCTTTTTAAGGCATCAAAAGCTCCAGCTCCGATGGAGATAATGTTGCATGAATTAAGAAAAAGAACTCTACAATTTTTGATGTTTGTAAAACTACGTTGTCCAAGTATATCGTCAAATGGATTATTTGAAAAATCTACTATCCGGAGTTCTCTGAGATCTGATGATCCCGTGACATTAATTGGATCCCAACGATTGTAAGCTTTTATATTTAAAACTTGTAAGGTATCGTCTACAGCTTGCAATGCATTATTTTTTATATCTATTATCTCAGAATTTTTAATATGTAATCCTTCTAAATGTGAAAGCCCTAGAAATGTTTCAGGAGCCAATGTAGTTATCATTATATTTTCCAATACAAGAACTCTTATATTTCCACCAAATTGACTTTGAAAAGTTTCTGGACGAACAGTTCTCAGATTTCCACCCACTATTTCCAGTTCATTAACATTAGCACGAATCCCAGATAGCCAGTGTTCAGGTAAAGTGCAATTTTGAAACATAGCGTTATTCAGCGTTAAAACGATACTGCCACAGTTGGATTCAGTGTCCTGAAAATAAAAACAGAATTGATTGTCTTGTTATCTGACATCTAACTGAGTTAGTCATCCACGCAGTGTTTAAAGACGGGAAACGGTTAAATTTCTCTTCTAGAGGATCATAATGCCTTACCTGTTTACATAACGAGATTTAGAACTATTAAGAATAGTAGCTGGTCATGACTATTATTCTAAAACCAAATTATTTATGTAATTCCAAGGTGTAGATGAAATATTTATCAAGCTTTATTATTTTTGGTATTGGAAAAATATATTCTTAGTTCACTCAATATTGTTATGTGATTTTCTAAATTTTTTGTTAATTTAAAATTCTTACCATTGTTGCCCGAAGAATTTCAAGCTCAAATTCTCCGAAGAATGGTGCATTTTTGCATGTAACTCTACAGTTTTGGACTTCGCAATGCTGAGGATCTCTTGACCCACTTTGGTAGTTAGAGTGAATGGTCAATAAAGAGATGAGGATGAAGCTGCATACGATGATGAAGCCGAAAATACCTTGCACCACCAGCCTTAACCATCCACCACTACATGAGGTACTCCTGAATAATTAATATCATTATTATTTAGCATACTTAAACATGTACAATATAATCATTACTTAGTTATGTACTTTAAAAACAAATAATGTGATTTTGTAAATGAAAGTTAAAAATGTAACGGGTGTTCTCAATTATAATATAAACTGATATTTGGAAATAACTATAGAAGTAAAAGCGGAGAAAAGCTTCTTTTGGAAACTAACAGAGTAGACCCGATACCGTCAAAAGTGCTATTCACGACCTGAATTAGTAATTGTAACCATACTAATTTATTACATCTTCTTGAAATTATCTCATTAACTTGAAGGTTGTGCAAGTATTGTATATACAGACTCATATTTCAGGTCCTACAGAACAGTTTCCTCTGATTTTTGACACAAATCCGTCTAAATGACCAAATTTGTTTTCAGTTCGCCAATCCACACTGTCCTAAGCTCACTTTTTTTTGTTGCATTCAAAAATCTTTTTTCCTCATCGGTTATTAGTCTTTGCCTCTTTTCCCTGCACATTCTTTGATCTACGCTAGCTTATTGATTCTGATTATTATTGTATATAAAATTTACCTTACGACTGACATCAGCATCTGTTTACTTTTCCCATAAGGAAGTTCCACGTGCAGATAATTATTATTAGACATACTAAAGGCAAAGTAAATACAATTTATATAAAGTAGATTACTATTGAAAATATAAGACGAGAAGAAAAAGTTATAATAGAAAAAGAACACTGCAAACTGTCAGTAATCGAAGACCGAATAGACCGTACTGTAGTACTGAAAGCTGTTATAAAAATAAAAAGCCATTAAATATACCAACTCATAATAATTGGCAGTTCCACTAATCTGTTTGGAGATAACTGATATCAATAACATGTCACTATTATCAACATAATGGAAATAGATAAAGCTTATATTCGCAATAGCTTGAACTTGCTTGTATAACTTGTACTTGCTTGTGTAGCTTGCAATACAAGTTGGTGTAAAGCGTAACACGTTTAATGGTGATTGAAAAGCGAAACTAAATTGAATATCTTAAAAAAGATGTACAAGACATTAAAATGCAGAATTAGCACAGAGGCTAAGGAGACCAATGTGAAATAGAGAAGATTAGTACAAGAGTAATTCTAACAAATGGAACAAGAACACAGTTGAAAAGTGAAACTAAATTTAAAATCTTAAAAAGGGCATACAACACTTTCAAATCGAGAATTTACACATAAGCTAAGGGAGAGCAATGAGAAATAGACAAAAGTAGTAATAGAGTATTATTCTAACAAATAAGGTAGCGCTTGACTACGATCCCACCTGATGGCAAGTGGCCATGAAATATTCGATGGTAAAGCGCACTAAATTAAAGACATTTACATTGTAATCGAATGGGAACACCGAAGTGGGCAAATTATTCCAATCCTTCCCGGTACGGATAATGACAGAAGAGGCGAAGCACGTCGTTCATAAAGACGGGATATTACTAAAACGTAAACTTGACTTTAAAGATACAACAAACAAAATTTGCATGTATGTAGTTACTTTTGAATTATAATTTTTTAGCTTAATACCTAAAAATATAGCTTGAATACTAAGTTTTGCATTTCTTTTACCAAGAACTCGGTATGCGAAAGAGTACATTCATTTGGGTAACCCTTTACAGAACTTCCTTTAACCCTTTGGAGAGAATCCTGTTCACATTTGTATTCACAAAAATACTATTTCAAATATAATGATGTTGTGAAACCGAACGTTTTTATTCAGGAATCGCAGGTCCTTAAAAATTGTACCTCATTTACGAAGAAAATATTGAGAGAATAACAACGAAAAAAATCTTTTTTATTACTTACCATGTGATTCCTACACGTAAATACATTCCTGATTTGATCTCAAATTAAGAATTTTGATTTGTACTATGGCGACTAGACATAATATGTATATATTATAAAAATTAGGTATATATTTACAAATAGGTACATACATAGATATTCTTTATAAACACACAGAGAACAAACATTACTGCTCATCACAGGAATATTTGGCAGGGATCGAACCCATGAACCCTTACTCCACGGCCTAGCAGTCGGTTCAAACTGCTCTAACTATACGGCTTGGCACAGTGTAAATAGCACGCTCCATATCGCCAAAATAAATACAACATTGGTTAGAAAGTTTCGCCGCAAACACACAATCCTTGTCAATTAAGGCACATCGTATTACGGGTAGTTCGATACTTCCATTATAAACATGACGTATTTGGATATATGACTATAATAAAAACAGGCTATATGACATGATAATCTATGTAATTTACACTCGATGTCATCCGCACCATCCAAATGATTGATCGGGTCGTTTCGATAGGAACGTCGCTTCATTGTCTATGACACTATTGGGTAATTATATTGACTCGAGATCATATAAAACTTATTACGTCTCTGCTCGAAAAGGTGTCTGCGATTGACATTCAACAGTAATTCAATTTTTAAATAAATAGTGACCAGTACTAAATTCTAGATGTCAATGTGTGTGAAATGCAGGGTAGCGTATATATTTTTATTTTGTAATTTATTATATTTCAAGTACATTTTTATATAAAATAATAGCTTCTGCAATCCTTCTCCGAGGAACGTTCACTGTGCAAAATTTCATAGTCCTCCATTTAGGTAATTTTCGTAGAAATTATTGCAAAATTTTTGCTTAACGTATTATATGGTAGAAAAATGCCTTCACCCCATAGAACGGGGGTTTATTGCTGTATGTGTTACAAGTTATACAAACAAAAATATAAACAATAATAAAATAGAAACAACTATTCAGTGTAATGAGCATTAAATAAAATGATTTTAAAATTCATGAGGTCACATTGAAATTTTGCAGAACCATGTCTATTAGGTCAGCTAGTAATAAATAAAAGCCGATTTAGTCATATTTAAATTTTATTTAAATCAAAATTTAATACACTTTTACAGCAAAAATGTTATATTAGAATTATATTATTTAAGTTACATAACTTAAATAATAAATGTGACTATAAACTCGAATGAATACGATTAACATTGAAAAATAACAATTTTTTTTTAAATATAAACTTATACAAGATTGATTATAATATTATTAGGGATTACAACATGCATATCAACAACAATAACTGTGTCCTCTGACTTTAAAATACATTATTTAATAATACATATCATTATTGCTGCCGGGTAAGTTATAATAAAACAATACATTCAATTAACATTGACCAATTATTCATATATTGAGATTTCGAAAATCGAATAATTATATCGATGACTTTACCCATACAACACTTAATATTAGTATAGGAATAACACCGAATAATAATAATACTTCATAAAATTTTATGCTAAATATTTCTTATATCTATTTGATATGTAAGAGGTTAATGACGCTATCTCTCTTACTGTAGCATCATTTTCCCGATATGTATTTTGTTGGTTTTGATTTTATTAATATATATATAGATAAATATATAGTAAATCACTTAAAGAATTATGTATATTATTATTTTTTATTTGCATAAATAGACAACAAGCGCCTAACTTGTGAAATATGTATATATACTTAATGTATCTACTTATTTTAATATTGCGTGATTAACTTGACTTTCAAATTGAAATGTTTACCAAGCTCATAGTTAAATCCAATTTATTTGATGTAGATAAATATATTAAGTTTGTTAATGAACTGTATTTTATAGTAACTATAGTTAATTTAATGAAGTGTATTTTTACGAAAACGTATACGAACAGTCAAATTAATTATTCTTTAAGGTCACCGTAACAGCATTTGTTGCAGGAGAATAATTTTAACTTACGTCAGATTTATATAGAAAGAAGCTATTAAAGACAGTAATATTTCTGAATAATCAGCACACGACTTATAATTTCAACATCGATACAGTAAAGACAAAGAGAGCAAAATCTTGTTACGTTAAGAAATTTTAACACTACAACATTAAGACGGCTTGAAATTCCTTAATTATCAGGTTTTTTTGACTCTGATTACATTAATTTATGGCTAGAATACATTATAACAGGTGTCTAGTAGTGCATGAAAGTACATTTAATTTAACTCATCAATAAAATCTATGTAGGTTTAATAAAACACGAGTTTTAAACTAGAAATCCTGGTTGCAGCTGAAATTCAACCGTAATTAAATTTAAAAATAAATGTTCAGTGAAAGTACTCAAATTGCCAATGAGTTTTCAAGGCATGGTAGGTAGTATGTAATATTTTTCTTTTTTTTATGTATTTCCATATAAAATACAAGCTTTCCGCACACTTTTTCCGTGCAAACTTTAACTATGCATAATTTTATAGTGCCCTGTCTGTGTAATTTTCGCAGAAAGGGGTGCAAAACTTTACGCATAATATAGTTAATAATATAATGTAGTAATGGAATATCATAATGTAATAACAACATAATGTATAATTCCTTCACTTCTTACGATATCCTTCACTAACAATATAGATGAGTTTAATAGGTACACATTGACGGAAATTGTGTAGAATTAAACTATTTTTATCACACACTTTGACGCATTTACTAATATTATATTAGTTTATATAAATATATCAACGCGTGTAAATAGAATATATAAAACTTGTATTCAATCTCGCGTCTTACACGCGTTAATAAATTTTTTGCACTTTGTTTTTATAAAAGTTGGGGAAAATGTAAACAAACTTGTAGCATTAAATTTTTTAGAATTTCAATTGTTGCATAGAACGAATTCTTATTGTTCGAACTTTAGATTTAAATGTGTAGTAATGACAAAATACTTAGTTGGCACTAACACTAAGAATTATTTCATAACAAAAAACATTTGGTATTATTCCTTAATTAAGAGCTGCACGGAAAATAGTTTTGTCATTAAACCTGACACAACTAATGACAGTTATCAACTGAATTTGGTAAATTTTTATTTGCTAGTTTGCTTACATTTTCCTTTATAAATATAAGTGTATTTAAGAATATTACTGACACACATTACATTCCATAAAATTTGGAATTAAATAAATAGGGATATGCAATTATCACACAACAAGCTTTCAATATTAAACACTTGTATATACTAATATATATTTATCATAATCTTATAAATTACTTATATAATTCAGACTAGGGGATATGTTTTTGTTTACAGTGTTATCACTTATAATAAGGTCTTTAAAAGGTTATAAATATAGCCACAGGAAGTTCATTTTATCTAAAAATTATGTCACACAAGCTCCGTTTTAGTTGCCGTTCCTGTGAAATAACAAGCAATTTCGAAGAAGTCTCTATAAGGGGCCCTAAAATTGTGATTAAGGAAAGGAAGCGTAAATCAGAATATATTGCTTGTATTATCTACAAACAAATGAAATGCATAAAGTCTAGAGTCACATTTATTACTCATCTAAAATATTTTCTATAGAATCTACACCAAATATAACAAAATAATGTCATCTCACTATATGTATTTAAACAAAAGGAATTAATAAAGAAGGGAACCGAATAAATATTAGAAGTCGACGCACTTACAGTATAAAGTGGAAAGTAATTAATTAAATTACGTAAATAATAAAAACGTATATAGTTTTATAGAAAATTATAACCAAAAAGTTAATTAAAAACATTAGAATACGATAAAGAATAACTAAATAAAACTTTGAATACAGCCGAAAAACGCTACAATACATTAACAAACTAATTGCATACAATAACTAGTTATACCAAATCACCTATTTCAGTTGTATAATATTTTATAACTTCCTCGCATATTGTAGGATGATAATTCTTCTTACATAAGGAACTATAGTATTTCGAAAAAATTACCTGTGTCCATACCAATTATAAAAAAGTAGATACTCTCATTTTAGGGCATTAATTGCAAATAGTGAATTCCTAAAAAGTGGTAGTTTTCAAATAGGAATAATACAGGGAAATGATTATAGATACTGAATATAATCTATATGTTGAAATAGGTGATGTTAAAAAATAATGCAAAAAAGAACAATGGTTATTCCGTTGTGATATTTTACGGTCGCTAGATTGGCTTTACAACACCATTAACTTAACAACTAGAACAACAAACAATATTAATGCAAAGTCAGTTTTATTCTTGCTTTATACATATCTCCAATTAATCCAGTATTATAAAAGATTTATTGCGCCCATGATACGTAAAAACTAACCAAATGAAAATGCTTGGTACTAATCAAAAATCTAATTCGTAATGGAGCAGTGTGGTAGAGTATGCTCTAGTATGCTCCAATGTGGACGATTGGAGACACCCGTGTAGTAGGCCAACAATAGGTTGAAGCCACTATTAAAAATATTTTATTGTATGATTTTAAATTGTAAAGCAATAAAGATGTGAAGATTAATCCATCAGCTCTAAAAATACCATCAATAATCATAATAGCCTATCTGTATTTAAAATAGCCTATCTGTTCTTTATTGCTTTTGATCTTATCCGTTTAAGGGAAACTAAGAAAGAGAAGATGAGAATGACAACGAATAAATAAAAGAAGTTCTGCAATTCAAAAAACCAGATTTATAAACCTGGATCTAAGACATCCAATACATTAAAAGCAAGTTAATTTAAACGCTGAACAAGATAATTTGGTATAAACCTTTAAATTTATCTAACATTTAAGACCTATGTATATCTAAACTACATCAAATCGAACATCCAGGGGCACTATTTATTCATATGATCATTTAAAAATAAAAACCTAACATTATTTCTACACAAGAGGTAGCATAACATGGAATAGTTCCGAAGTCGGTATCTATGAAATTTAAATGCAGGTATGTATTATAGAATATTTATAGAGACATACATTACTAGCGTAGAGTATTATAGTATAATAGTCAACATGGTAAATGCATAAAAGCTTACTAATAGGTGTACAATTATCAGTAAAGGCAGGGGTAAACTATAAAAAATATGATAAATTTCGTTTACAATTAGGGTCGTAAAGTTAAAAACAAAATATTTGTGTGCCGTCGCCGTATCGACCTCATTCTGATTACATTTACTCCTGACTCACTGTCTTCACTCATTCTATTGCCAAAGTATCAACTCTTCTCTTACTTGGCTTAGGTACATTACTCTAAGGTAAGGCATACCTTAAATGTTCTAATTTTAAAAATTACGCAGTGTCTTACGACGCTCCGTTAATACCGTCTCCGTTATCACAATATCCATTCCAAAATTCTAAAAAATGTTTATCATCAGCCCAAAATTGATATGTATCGTATTTTATTGCTCAAATCCAACACGTTATTTGAAAATTAAATTACAAGGATGCGAAGAATTCGTATGGAACCATCCGGCCACAGCTAGTTCCAATGGATTCTTCGCGTGAAACAAAAGCAGGAAACGGACATAAATTAAAATTAAACATTAAAATCATTGAGGTATAGTATACTAGAACAGTAAAGTCAAAATTCCTAACCGTTGGGTCATGTGACGCGTACGCACATAAAATTTCACAGGAACAATATTGAGATTCACTTGAACTCAACCAACAACGCAAATATATATGATACCTACTGCTCTAGTAAATATACCTAAGTACTTAAAATAATTTAATCTAGAGCCATCTAGCGAGAACGATGAAAAACGTGTTAGTTGCTAGGAGAGAGCATGTTCTTTGGGCGCTGGAGGGACGTATATTTTTTCGTTTGCAGTTCATCTTATCGAGAGGCATCTTTGCGACGCTGTATTCTCGGTGCTCAGAGTGCATGGTGCAGACGGTACGCTTCTTCTGCATCATCTCATCATCACGATCACGCAGACCGGACAACCAATCCTCGTACCACGCCAGATCGCAGTCGCAAATTAGGGGATTATCTAAATACACAACAAAATATAATAACAAACTATAGAACATTTAAAATATAACGATATAAATTTAAGATATTATTTTCGATCATCAATTCGTTACGCGTATCGAATATGTCGCTATTTACACTTACAATGTAAGAGCAATGAATTCTCAATGGACACTCAATTACTAAAATCGATCTTAAGGCTTATAAACTACGTTTTTTTCTACTAAAAATTCACGATACAAGCGATGGGGTGACAGCTTGGCGATTGGCGTACATTGAATGTTTACAAGATCCTTGATTCAAAAATCCCAATAAATTTTAAAATATATTTTAAAACATTGTTATTTTAACCATCAAGTAGAACTGATACTTAAGATTATTAGTTAGTACTTTGACTATTTAACCAAAATTTTCTCAGCACTAGTTTATAAAGTACTGGGTTTATGTTGCCTGGAAGAATACTGCGTAGCGATAAGACCGCCTGTTGCTTTGTACTTCTTGTGTATGTATGTATGTTTCTGTTAATTGTATACTATGTGGTGTGCAGGTAATAAAGAGTTTATACATGTATGTATCTCTTACCCATGATATCGACGACTCGCAGAGTGTCCAGTATTGGCTCCATTATTTCCTCAGGAATATGCTGAAGCTTGTTATTCTGGAGGTTGAGGGTTTCTAACGAGTTCAGGTTGTCAAAACCCATTGTGGGTAGCTGGTGAACCCTGTGTAAAAACGTTATAAATTTTGGCATCAACTTCGTAATTCAACGATATTTCAGTGGCTATTACTGGCTATTGTTGATGTTGTCACTTCTTCACGCAAAAAGTACTGAATGGATTCAAATTAAATTTAGCATAGAGATTCTATAATCTGGAATACTAATAGACTACTTGTTAATAATGTAACTACCACGTGGGCGAAACCGCGGTCGGAAACTAGTAACTCACACTTTCTAGGACATACCACTTCAATTACCTGGCATTTTTATGAATTTTTTTAATATCTTTTTGCTTTTGACATAGTATGACTATGATATAAATAGTAAATAGTTTTTTCGCATCTTCATCCTATTGACATAAAAGCTTTCATTCCACCACAATAAGTAATTTCGGAATTGTGTTTCTCCTAATGACCTTTTGTAACGCACTGAGTATTAAACAAAGAAATTAGAAACATTTTCAAATAATTACTCCCAAGGATCGTTGGAAACAATATACTTCAGGCTTTCATAATTGTAGGGCAATACTCATTGCTAATGTGCCACCATAATTGTAACCAAGTTTTAATGTACAAACAACAAAGTTAGTTATATTTCGACCTATATAAAATCATGTAACAAATTTTATGAGTTATAAAACTGTGCTCTCATAGCGAAAGTTTTGAATGTAGATCAAAAACTGAGCTCAACTGCAATTAAAGTGCGGCGAATTGCTCTTTATCTGCTATATAAATATTAAAGTTAAGTTATAATATCATAGCTATTAATGGCATAATGAAGTATAATGAATTTATCTTATGTATAAAAATACATTTTACTTAATAATTTTGTTATTTTTAACGATCTTTTGACGTCGTTCAAATTAATGTAACAGAATTTTAAATGGCAAGTAACATATACGTAATTATCGAGCTATTGTGTGGAATGCATAGCGTGTGTCAAGTGCAAGGAGGTAGTACATTATTCTCAGGGTTTATCGAATACTAGTGTGAAGTACGTCAAAAAAGTTACCAATCAGAAGACGGCAAAAAACTCTTCATTTGTTAATTATACTTGAGTTTGTGAGTTAGCTTGTCATGATGATGCACAGATGAAATACGCCTTTTTCTAAGAAATTAACTGGAGGTTTAAGGAAATATGGTTCTTGAATACCAGGATAAGATTTGCGTGGATAAATTCACAGGCATCAACTTGTCCATAATTATTTTATCGTCATCATATTTGATCTTTGTTTGTGCACGTTAATCTCAAACGGCGGATTCGATTTGAATGCGATTGTCGTTGATATATTGCAGTAAGCTTGGATTATCGGTCCATTCGGTTCATCTATCTGTACTTGGCCTGCTTGGTGGACTATGGCCTATACTCCTCAGTGTTAGAGGAAACCCAAGCCTAGCAATGAGACAGTTATCGGTTGCAATGATAAGCCCGGATTAAAGTTATTTAATTATAGTTCTATTTAAATGAGAATACAAAACACAAAGTACATGTAAATTAAAAAAACCGAATTACCCATACCGAAGTGAAACGACGGAAATTTCTAATAAAACCATAAACTCACATGAGTAGCATGTACCATAAATTACAAAACAGATCGAAAATTAGTACTTGTTATTAATTTTGTAAAATAATGGCGCTGTTTACGAAACAATTCGTCGTAAATATACACTAATGGCGCTGTAAATAAATTGTAAACGGCACTACATCAGAATATTTGCTTGCTGATATTTTAATGTTTTGGTGTGAGAACGGCGTATTTGTATTTATGAGATTGTGTTCGTAGGCTGGTGCAGCGGGTGCGAAGTAAACAATGGTAGTTATTCATATATGTATAATACTTGTATTAATTGAGTCAAGATTGCTCAACCCCGGGCCCGCGGGCCATAATGTGGGGGTGTAAATATATATACAAGTAGTATTTAATATATATATGTATGTAAATATATCAGTCGTCTAGTCACCATGGTACAAGCTAACGCGTAGTTTGTGTTCAGATGGCCGTGTGTGAGTTTTCCTGAGATATTTATTTATTTCATGTACCATGGCCACTGTTTCTCTGCTAACCCTGTTCGCCTCCACAACCGAGTATTTTTATAACAGAAATAGATAGAAGTCTCATCATCAAAAATTTGATTCATAGTAGTCATGTGAAAATATTGTCGGGGAGTTCGTACTATAAACACCATTCCAAAGATTTGAAAGCATCAAGGATATGACACTACATTTTCAAACACAGCTCAGGTCATTAAAATTTAGTAAGAACACAAATGTACATATGTATATCTCTAGCGAGCTTTTGAGTCTCATGAAATATGAACACAATCTGGTTCAAGATCAGCCCATAAAGCTGAAAGCTTTAAGCTAAGCTCATACGCTCAACATAAGCAGGCATCTTTACTCTCATAATTTTTTCAACGGTACTTCCAAAGTACCTATTATAAAGTAAAATTGCATGTCTTAAGTATCAAGGTGTATTGTAATGTATATAACTAGCTGACCACGCAAACGTTGTCTTGCCATTGATTAAATTAGTAAAATGATTATTAAAAAGTAAGGGTTTGTGAGAGAATTTAGTTTATGATAAAAGAAAAAATAGGGTTGTATGTATTTTTAATGCCACTTTATAATAAAATAAAAAAAAAATTGTGCAAAAAATATACAAAAATATTAGGGGTAATCCGTTATCACATAAAAAAAGATAGTAGCTGTTTCTCAGGCCTACTGAATATGCAAATAAAATTTCATATAAACCGGTCAAGCCGTTACGGCGGAGCATGGCAACTAACAGTGTGACACGAAAATTTTATATACAAAACTAGTTTTCGCTCACGACTTCGCTCGCATGGTAGGTAGGTACATTTATAAAAAGCAGCCTATGTGTTACTTCAGACTACAATCTATCTTTGTGCCAAATTTTATTCACATCGGTCCAGTATTTTTTGCTTGAAGAAATTACAAATATCTGTCTTTACAAACATATATGTATAATGTAAATACGAATTTGTGTGAAATTTTCAGCTACGTATTTGTAATTGTCTTGAATTGTTAAAGTTGATGAACTTTAAACTGAAGTATAATATGTGAACATATTTGAACATTTCGAGAAAACAAGTTTGTCAGCAAGTTTCATAACAAGTAACTAATTAAATGAAATTTGTTAGACAATGCTCTAAAATAAGTATAAAATTTTATTCCTATGTTGGAGAAACCTAACATGTTACTTGATTAGTAATATAAAAATGTATTCTTTTAAAGTATTTTTGTTAAATTATACATTATAAATTATTAGAAACTACGCCTGCTTGGTTTCGGAAGAACCATCGGAAAAAAGTAGTTATTGCGCCATAACCGTACCAGTATCGTATGTGGTATCGCAGACTTTTTTGTAGACAATGATATCCTCTATGAATTTGTAGTACATCACTCTGCTCTATTGTCAATTATCTCGGCAGCGTACGCGATATAAGGATTTTTTTGATATTTTTTTCACACGTTATCGAAGTTTTCATACGTATTTGAATTAACTTAACGTATTTGAAAATACATTTACATATTCGACCAATAATCTTTACAAGGATGCATTTCGTTCAATAATGATGAATACATACATGTTTTTTTGCAGGTTGAGGAAGGTGATGGAATCTCCGTAGCCAGTGAACGCGTCTTCACTGATGCTGGTGATGTTGTTTGACCGCAAATCCAAATGGCGCAGACGATGCAAGGGTCGCAGGGCTTCCGAAGGTATATCATGAAGACGGTTGTCACCCAGACGCAGGTATTGAAGATTTTCTGCATAAAATTATTACATGCATTGGAATGGGCGACAAAAACGAATAAAGATATATGTATATATATATGTACATACGAGTATATATTTTTTTATTTTCCTTTTTTTTTTTTTTTGTTTTTAATTTCTTAATTGATGCAGGAACTTTCTATTATTAACTTTTGAGTTTCGTTAAGTGAGCTTATTGGTTCCTAAGAAGAAATATACGTTATTCGTTTTATTTCATTTCATTACAAATTAAATCATATAAGACAGTTTGAAAAAAACAAAAAAAAATATATAGTGAACATTAAAAAAATCTATTTTTTACATAAATTTGACTTGTATTACCTTTACAGCATATAATTCAACTCCCTATTATTGAAAAACAAATACTAAGGACGCCTTTTTTACAAGTTATAACTACTATAAGGAATACATAAAACATTGTATTTGATTCCAGCAATACCGTTATACAATTTAATTATTAATGTTTAATATTTATCTACCACCCTACCTAATGTTAAGTGGGGATTAATCGTTAATAATGGTAAAACGCAATAATTTATACGCCAAGTTTATATGCTGAAACACATATTACTAATCTTTACCTAGGTACAGAATATAAAGAAGGTTTTTTTACTAACGATCTAATTAAATGACCATTACAAACTAAAAGTGCGACAATAAAAATTATAAAGCTTCACAATACTTTATTTATAAATTATATTAGTTAAAAATCTGTTTATAACTATTTTATTGCTATATTCAGAGTAGGTGCCTATTATTCATAACATACAGAGATTTTTTTTTAATTTTAATTAAAGTATTTTGTATGATAAGAGTCTACTAATTCTGTAATATTAGAGTATAAATTTGGTAACGCATGCTGTAATTATCTATTAATCAAGCATACACAAAATGTATACTAAGCTTAAGACATATTCGGATTCTTAAGTTACATAACGTCTAATACAGGGGTTCCCAAAGTGTCCTGGTGTACCGTACAAAGTAAAGAGGGGCGCTGTGTAACCTCTATTTTTATGCAAATTCACAAATATTCGCCGGTATTTATTTAAGTAAAGTGAAAACACTTGTCAATTCTTTTATGATAAAAAAGTTTTTTTTTATGTTTTAATTTTTATTCCGATCTTCCTAACTTAACTACTATTATCGTAGGCACCCATTCCTTTCCTACGATGTCTATTTCAAATAGCTGGGGCAGGGAACCGTGACAAAATACTAAACTTGTGCGCCGCGGGTTATAAAAGATCGGGAACACCTGATCTAATACATGTTGTAGTTAAATATAAATATGAATCATACCTTCGAGTCCAGCAAAAGCCTTCTCATCAATCCTTTGTATATGGTTACCCTCGAGTTCTAGCGAGTTGAGGAATGTTAAATGAGAAAACACCTCAGACGGCACCTCCCGTAACTGATTGTGAGCTAATCCCAAGGAGTCTAGATTACGTAGGCCTGAAACAAGCGGTTTACATTAAACTAATGGTTAAATGGGTGCGGTTAGAAACTCTTTCCGCGTACCGAACATTTCTGAAACGCTTCTGTACTTCAGAAGGCACGTTAAGTCCATTGGCAGTGGTTAAGTCAGCCAACAGGTTAATCAGTTATTATTTCAGCTACCCAACCGTATACTGCGAATACTTGACGCTTACTTGGCTGATTTTTTAATTATTATAATGCCCACCAGCGTGCATCCTATATTAACTTTGTGTTTTATTACAATTTCATTAAAAAATATCATATTCTTAATATGTGCCTTAGGTTTTCTGAATACCCTTATCACTTATTTATTTTTTATTTTCAATTATTTACCTATGACTTTCATTGTTTTTTTTTAAATTATTTTAGCACTTAATTTTATTTCATTTAATCTTTTATTCAGTTTATTCCTCCATCAATCCGCATTGGAGCTGTGTGGTGGAGTAGGCCTCCTCAGTTCTCAACGATGGCCTACTACTGAGCACGGGCCTCTTCTCTCAATGAGAAGATTAAGACCATAGTCCAATACGCTGGCCAAATGCAGATTGGCAGACTTCACACACTTATGAGTTTTGCAAACTCCCCGGCATGCAGATTTCCTCACTATGTTTTCCTTCACCGTTATAGCGAGTGAAATTTAAATGCTTAAAACGTACATAACTCCGAAAAATCAGAAGTGCGCACCCTGGAATTCGAACCCGGACCCCCCGAGTAGGAGGCCGAATTCTTAACAAGAAGGCTATCACCGCTTCCCCGCATACCCGCGATAATTAAACACAAAAGTCGCTCTGATTAACAATAAATAAATTATATAGCCATAAAACCTCTTACCCGCAAAATCCCCTTCCGAAATAGACGAAATCCGATTTTCTTGTAGCTCAAGCTTCTTTAGATTTTCCAATAACGCGAGTGCCTTCTGAGGCACGGCTGTGAGCTCATTACCGCCAAGATTCAGACGCTTCAATTTTCTAAAAGAAACATTTACAATATTAATACAAAAATAAATATCTTTTGACAACTCACACACGGCCATCTGATCCCAAACTAAGTGATAGCTTGTATTATAATGATCAGATAACAGATAAACGTACAAATATAGTTTGAAATACACACGTAAATAGATATTTCTTTCATCCAGACACACAGTACAAACATTTCTGTTCATGTGAAGAAGTTTGTCATGGGTGGAAGTCAAAAACACTATGATCATCGTAGCAGTCAGGTTTACCACTAAACCAACAGACCAGTAATGCATATAGTAAACCCGCCATAATCTGGGCCCTGTCTAATCCGGAGCCCCTCCCAATCCGAACTACCAATCTTGACCTTTGGTCGTTTCATAAATATTATTCAGCGGTCTGGGGTGTTATCTGTACGTGTCAATTAACATTTTGTCCATTCTGAAGTAACATGAGGGTTTTTTTTAGACCTTTTTTTAGACGACGTCATTTTGTTTTCTTTAGGTGTTAGTATCAACTTAAGTTCCAGTTTGTGGGGTCGTCAACCTTGAACCCCAGCCGCCATCTTGGAAAAAGATCTTACCATACAAACTTCACAAATTCGTATATCAAAAGTTATTTCAAATCGTGGCCGAAGAATTAAATATGAATTTTCTATGTACTTCGAGACATACATATGTAGATATCTATGTATAGTGAGAGATATGAATGAATGCGTGTCAAATCATAAACGCAATTTTTATTAATAACTAGCTGACCCGGCAAACGTTATTCTGCTAAATTAATTGAAACAAATTGAACCAGTTGTGCCCACGAATCCTATGCACGGAATTTGTATCTTCGATAAG
>DWJZ01000342.1:0-34654 GCA_018249125.1 Asbolis capucinus
TAACTGATAAACATACATATATACTTTTAAATACATACTTAAATAGATATTTCTATTATACACCCAGACACACAGAATAAACATTCCTGTTCATCACAGAAAAGTTTGACTTGGGTGGGAATCGAACCCACAACTTCCGGTGTAGTAGTCAGGTTCACTAACCACTAGACCAACCGGCCTGTCAATGAATTACTCTTCTATGCCACCAGTGCCCAACCCACATAGTTACTCCAATGAAGCTTAATTGACATGACTCATCCATTGTAGGCAGTTTTTAGTACATTTCATTGTCCAATTCATTTAACATTTAGATGTGTAATTTTAGCAAGAGTGTAGCTAATGTGTATGTCAATTCTAGAAGTTAAACAAAAAACTTCCTCTAAGAATAACTTAGCCTAATAATATGGACAGAAACTAGTTATTTACCTAATTAAGGATATATTATGACCTCCAGTTAATTATTTTGATTTTACCTCCAGTTACTTCTTTAAGGGGTGAATTTTCCAATCTAAATGCTATTACACGCTATTTACACACTATTTGAAACAATATTAAATTATTATCTAATTCTATTTTATGTAATTAAATCTTAAAACAATATTAAATAAAGAAAAATCCAAAAAAATCTGATTGGGGCTATCCTTAGACAAGCCGTTTCAAATAAGTTTGACCACAAACACTGCAATATAAAATTATATAAAAATTTTGTAAGTTATTCAATTATTATTTAAGAATTTTTAACATTGTTACAGAAAGAATGAAAGAACTCTGAAATGCTGATCGATATGATTTTTGATTTGTTGTGTTTGACTCATTCAGCAGCAGATAACAAGTAGAATGTTTGAAAATATAAATGATATATTAAACATTTATGTATTCTAAAGCATATCTAAGTTTGTTATGTCAGCTCATGAATGATAAGCCACTAAATTCCTATCATTCCAACGAAGGTCCAATATTAGTTCACTGAATATGTTACCATGTTATGAGTGAATA
Organism: Asbolis capucinus; assembly: GCA_018249125.1. Lineage (NCBI taxonomy): Eukaryota > Metazoa > Arthropoda > Insecta > Lepidoptera > Hesperiidae > Asbolis > Asbolis capucinus. The sequence continues at coordinate 997 of DWJZ01000342.1, forward strand.
ACAACAGAAGCATTGACTCCCACATTAGTAGATGTTTAATGACTTTAATCACATCATAGTAAAGATTTTTCTATAGAAATTCTACATTAAGTTGCCGTTTAAGTAATCTTTAACCAACTATGTGGCAAGAATGAATTTTCCTAAATCAAATAAATATATTTTCTAGTAGCATAACTATTTATCAATAAATTTTATTATTTATTAAACTTTAGATGTACTTTTACGATTAGTTGAAAATATTTTCATCAATCAATTTCTTTTATAGAGTGTGCAATAAAGTACCACTATTGTACTTTAGTACCACTAAAGTAATATTTGTATCATATGTGTAATGCAGGATGCTGCTACTCGAAACCACTGTTGGTGCCAGGTGGACGTGCCTTTGTTTGGCCAGCCATTCAGCGCGTCCAAAGGATATCCCTCAACACAATGACTCTGCAAGTAGAGTCACCCACTGTCTATACCATACAAGGCGTGCCAATCTCAGTCACTGGGATTGCACAGGTATGATATTTTATTCCTTAGTATCAAAATACATTTTCTGTTGCAATTATTAACAAGTTTTCTCAAATGTATGTGAAAATTTACAATAATGTACTTATTATAAATATCACACAACAGATGAAATATAACTCATTCAGAGACTTACATTTTACTTATGATGCTTTCAATGTTATGAAAATGCATAATAAATTTCAGAACAGAAAATATTCTGAAATTCGCTATGATAAAAGTCACGTTAAAGTTATAATTTATAGTGAGGCCTACTAAAATAGTTACAATGTTAAAAAAATACAATTTGGTAATTAAAAAATTCCAGGTAAAAATTCAAGGTCAAAATGCCGAAATGTTGCTCTCAGCTTGTGAGCAATTTTTAGGAAAGTCTGAACAGGAGATCCAACATATAGCCCTCGTAACTCTCGAAGGTCACCAGCGAGCTATAATGGGATCGATGACGGTAGAAGAAATATACAAGGACAGGAAAATATTCTCTAAAAAGGTATGTGATTCATATTGACTTTACTATGTATAAGATGAGATACAGCGTGAGCTTGCATAACATAAATAATTTTAAGAAAATGAGGAACTGTACTGTTTTGAATGATAAAAAATATGCATATGCGAAATGTGGACAGGCCAAAAAGAGGTGTGCATATTATTTTAGTTACATGGATTACGATTTTAGAGAATTTTTCAGATGCATTAATTCCATAAATTATTGATACTTTGATGATCCCAACGTTTTATTGATTCATTAACTGTAAATGTGATATTTTTTCAGGTTTTTGAAGTGGCGTCCAGTGATCTTATCAATATGGGAATAACAGTGGTGTCTTACACTTTAAAAGATATCAGAGATGAAGAGGTGAGTATTATTTATGGTAGAAATCAATTATTGTAAAATTTACTCTTTTCTATTTTCTAATGAAGCCTTTGTTTGTAATCTTTCTAACTCTGCGTGTATTTTTTTGTGAGTGGTTAATTAATGTAGATATTTTTAACTGTATTTAAAATCAAATTACAAAGCTAGATTCTTTATTTTTTATTCTATCATGGAAACAGGCAGCTAAGGTATGTCAAATTCGAAATACGTGTGAAGTATGCATTACTGCGTGTGTCTATTAAATATATTAATGGATAAATAAAAAACATATTCTATGTATTTATTGAACTAAAATGGTGTGTCGATTTATCATTACTATGATATTGTTTATAAGTATAGATAATTATTGAATATTTGTAATAAAATGTATACTTTATGTAATATACAAAAATGCACTATGTGATGTATAAAATTATAATATATTTATGAAAATGTGTAATTATATTGCAACACTTTAATAGGTGTCTATTACTATACTAACTATCATTTTATAAAAGCCGAAAGTTGTCAGTCCATGCTCCCTGCATAGACAATAACGGTAGCCAACTATGAAATATGGGTAATCATGGTAAGGCTTTGGGAGGTATAAAGTATAAAATATGTAAAAATACCAAACCTACATTCGTTATTTTATAAATTGTAAATATTATCATATTTCCTTCAAAAGAGTGCTAAAAGTAACATCGTGTTTTTAGTGTGAAACCCTTTCCCAACATCCTTAAATTCCATCCAATAATTTTGTCATACATTGTCTATACTTCTATACATAGGAAGTACTCCCGAAAATAAACACAAGTAGTGACTAATTTTTATCTTTCATAAAATAACATTCTGGTTTTCAGGGGCTCTTGCGCTTAAAGTAATAAAACTCTTACACAGTCTGTTCAAAATACTACATTATAATGATGATTGCATTAACTTCATTAATTTTCATTAATATTTAACAACTTAAGGTCCCTCACAAGTTTTATCATAGTATTCACTATCAGATCTATCTTTCGTAACATACCATTCCATGACAGTCATTTCGTGTTATCGTGATAAATAAACAAAATACTTAATATTTTAGTAAGTACTAGTATGCGGAGTAAAATTTTGATGAAATATTCGAGCAGTTCTTGTTGAATTACAACTTTCGGTATTATTTTATACCCTATTGATATTTATCCACTGTAGCACCTAAAAGCACAGATTTAATTTTAAATCTTATTCTATATCTATATCAGCGATTCTTTTTTCAAATACCTGTAGGTCTTGGTATCATCGGGTACTAAATACAACAGTAATTACAATAAAAACCTGCTTTTGGGGCTAAGGAATCGATTAATCAATTCATTCTAGATAAACGCAATATAGGTATCATTAACTTTTTTTTAACACAACCTATAAAAATATATAACTAATATAAATATTAAAGTGTTTGATTATTTATAGTGTTTTACACTAGATAGTGGCCGAACAAGCCTCGGTTTACTTGGCACTGGAGATAACATATTTATTTATAATAATAAAATAACAGATATAGGGACTGCGATACATACATAAATATTTATTTATATTATATTTATAAATAAATTCTGTACTTTTACAGATATATAAATACATGTATTTGCTTCTATGTTCTATTCTTTGTAATATTATTCACTATTCTATGTTGCTGAAATATATTAATAGTTTTATAGATTGCACATATTTTATTTTGATATACATATATTTATTACACATATAAAGATGGCCGCATGTGTAAATTGTGGGTTATATTTATTTGTCTTTTAGCGGTTAGATGTACCTCATACCTCTCTTATACTATGGCTGAGAGAGGCTGAATTAGGTTTAATGCACAGTCATCAATGTTTTTATTTCATCATTAGAACCTCGCTTCGCTTTGCTAAGTCTATTGAAACGTCTTTTTAACACTTAATATAAACTGCCTGGTTCAAAGTCGTTAATAGTTACTTAAAGCACACTTATGAACTTGTATACTAAATCTGTTCTAAGGAGCGATTTATCGATAGGTGAGATCGTAGACAAGCGCTTACTTATTTAACGTAAATAATAATAATTAAGTAACCATTAATCACTCAGAGTGTGGAAGTTAATGTTCCTATATTATACATAAACATACCGAAAAATGGCTTCCAATTTTAATAATCATTGTGGGATCTATTTCGTTAATAATTTCTTAATTTACGTCCTTAATGACTTCTGAAACATCTTCAATGTACAGAAGTTTCCATTACTAACTTTATTACCGTGATATATGAAAAGCGAGGTACGTATGTAGTCAATGAATTTGTGAATGATAAGATCCGAATCTTATCACTAGATCTTGGGTAAATAATATTACACTTTTATCTTGCTAAATATACAAAATCAGAAATGGGTCCAATCTAAATTTATGATAGTCTCATTACTACTGTATAATATAAAAATAATATTTTATAATGTAAGTGCAGCTTAAAATTTAACACATGCTTTGTAAATACTCATGTCGTCATCCGTCCATCGTGGTCGTTATCAGCTTAAGCCTTTTCATTGTTTATATGTATACACTCATCTAGTTGATCATAATTATATTTTACACATTACATTAATCGCAAGTTATTGCCTGTAAATATGCTTTCAGCTTTATTGGCCTTAAAAAATTAGGAATGTATACCTGTTTTCGGCCCATTCACTATTGTACCTGTCCATTTACAATACAATTATTGTATTGTGTCCGTTTACAATACAATTATTGTATTGTAATTTCGACAGCATATTTTGACTGGCTCACTCCACTGTTTGGAGATCACCCGTACTGGTACGTTACCAACATCAGTTAGCGCACAATTATTACATAAAACTGTCCTACAAAATGGCGCTATATTGTATGTCGCAGCAAGACTAATAATAGTGCGTTAAGAAATGGTCGGAAGGCCCACTGTACGGTCTTGTACAGATATATTATATTAAAACCCATCAACATATTGCATATTGTAATATAAATCTAAAATGTAGAATAATGTATGGGCTTCGTTTGTTTTGCATAAATTTGCTTGAAGTAGAATCGTATATAAATTTTTGTCGTATGTTACATTTAGGGGTACTTGAAAGCTTTGGGTATGGCGCGTACTGCGGAGGTGAAACGAGACGCGCGTATCGGAGAAGCGGAAGCTCAGGCCGAAGCGAAGATAAAGGAAGCCATGGCAGAGGAACAACGTATGGCTGCCCGGTTCCTCAACGACACGGAGATAGCTAAAGCGCAACGAGATTTCGAACTGAAGAAGGCCGCTTACGATGTTGAAGTACAAACTAAGAAGGTATGTTTTCTACGGGTGGTAGGCTAGTAAGTCTCTCGGCCAAAGAGCTCTTCTTCCGAGGCCTCATAAACATGATTCTATGAACTAAATATTGTGTTTTGCATTTGTTATTATCAAGATATTATCAATTAGATTAGCATACATTAGTCATATTTTAGCCTTTGGGGACTTTTGATTTATATAGGAACATGACGCATATCAATTTAAAACAATAGGAGTAACAAATATGCGACGAATCCACCCAGTAATAAAGAAACAATATTATTCAGTAGTATCTGTTAGTTGAGCGACATCTCTATCTAAAAGATTAGATAGTTTGGTTGCAATCTTAAGTGTTAAGGTAATCCTACTTTTAAATTAGAACGTAGTAATAGGCATATTCTACGTTGGCTTTTTGCATATCTTTGAAGTTATCCATCGTGCGTCAGTGTACTATATTTTTCTACAGTCCCTGTAAAGGAATAAATGCAAAATCACTCAGGTAGAGGTTCCATAGCGAAATTCGTAACGTGAACTGCATAGCCTTTAAGGACTAAAACAAGTAGTTATGTTTTCTGCAGTATGTTGTGTAATGGACATGGGAAATTATACATATAAATCAAGTGTTTCTGCTCCAGGCGAAATCTTTATTGAATTAATTAGCAAACGCACCCTCGCTCCGCAAAAAATGTTCCCAAAAAAGTGTGCTCATCTTTAGATGTACTTACAATAACTACCTATCTGACGCGGGTTCGATGCAGAAGTTTACTTCAGATGATTCTCTTTCTCTCTCTCCGTTCTTCAGTCATCCTCCTTCCCAGTCTGGAATTAGTTAGTAAGGTCATTGATTCCAGCTGCTTTAGCGATGTAATGCTTGCCTTTTTTCTTTATCTTCTCACGGAGGTGCATGCTGAGATAAACCCTTCCTTCCTGTCAGGCAATGCGTTAGTAACTCCCCAGCCCGGTGTTGTTGATATCCATGGTTGGTGATCACTGAATCAGCTGACCCGTCTGTTCATTTGCCCTGCTTGTAGAAAATATATACTATATTTAGTGAGTAGTGACCCTGAACTAGTTGAAACCAACCTTCAAAGATTGGTGTAGCCGCTATTGGTATTGTTTCTCTGTAACAAACCATATAATTCCCCAGTTGTTAATTTTCCTGGCTGTGCGTTACTTGTTACCCTAATATCTGTTAAGTTAATCAATTGTATGCTCGTGATGATGAATTGAGTATTTTTGTTAACAATTACTAATTGTTGATGGTATATAAATATCACATACTGATTTTAATTTCATTTGGACACATAAGAGTAGTTGTTATTTTGGCTCTAATAGAAATTAGATATTATGCTGTTGCTGATTTTTATGTAGGAAAATGTAAGTCTTTCATCTTTTCTCTAGAAATCGTTCTATTTCTTATCATTTAAGTGGCGTTTGTATAAGACGCTTCATTCAAACTTTATTTTTCCGCAAATTGTTCACCGGGACAAAAATTTTTATATATCGCATTAATTTATATCAATAAGATTCCATTGTACACGCTAGCGCAAAATATTTCGAAATCAATTGAGTAGTTTTTGATTAGTTTAGTAGATTATTATTATTATTGTAAGAATAGTACATACTTCCCATTGCTAAGATTGTGGACTATGAATAGGCGGAAGCTGAGATGGCGTACGAGTTGCAAGCGGCCAAGACGAAGCAACGAATCAAGGAGGAGCAAATGCAAATAGCGGTAGTGGAGCGCTCGCAGGAGATCAATGTTCAGAAGTGGGAAGTCCAGCGACGCGAGAAGGAACTCGAAGCTACTGTCCGCAGGTCAGTATTGTTTCAACTTCGTCATATCGTATAAGTCTCTCATTTATGGGTACGGGAGGTCCAGGATTGAAATGCTGCACTCCTCTAATTTTCAAAGTTAAGTGCGTAGTAGTTTGTTTACTCTCCTGAGTGTTCCCTCATCCCAAGTATGTCTACCAAACCGCACTTGGCCAGCGTGCATAAAATATGCAATCACGATAAAATATGCAATAAGGATTAACAATAACAATTAAGTATTTATGTAACTAATCCTATAACATGAATACTGTCTTGTGCGGAAAAGCATATTACTCAATTTTAAAAGTGTTATTTTATCATCTCCACGTTATACCATTTTTTTCAAAACTATGTCAAAATACTTACAAATTATTTTTATTATCAGACCAGCAGAAGCTGAGAAATACAAACTGGAGAAGTTGGCAGAAGCGCACAGATTGAAAACAGTTCTAGAGGCCGAGGCTGAGGCAGAAGCTGTTAAAGTACGCGGAGAGGTGAGTAATTTTAATGTGTAGATATTTGTTGTATAATTATTTTATTACCATTTGTAAAATACTTACCATCAGTTTTCTCCACATCCATCAAAGGTTGACTTAACAATACATTAAGTTTTACCTTTTGTATCTTATATTAAGAGGTGAGAAAAATATGAATAAATAAATATAGAAGTAACAGTCTATCTATGGAAATACTGTCAGTTAGAGAAAATTGTATTGACCCTAATCTTGTGATCATGCTACATTATAACTGAAAAAGACAGAAGATTATTCACAGAAAAAATTATGAGCTCTTCTGTGCTTGAAAGGTCTCATGTAGTGGTTTGGTGGCTTAAACCTATTTAATACGCATTGGAGCAGCGTGGTGCAGAATTCTCTATATAACAGATAAGAGTCCGGAGGGATCCGTGACATGTAGATAATTTCCAGTTATTATTATAATTAGTTGAAGTCCAGCTACAGATGGTAGAATTAATTAGAAAATTCGAGTATATCATATACTGGTTATTTTTATATTTATGCTTTTGCCTCCAATCTTATGAAATTGCGATAAATTTAGGATGCCTCGCTTCGTCCCATTAAAAACCACACTACTGAGCACGAGTATCTCCTCTACGAGTCTGATTGAAGAGGCCTTTATGGAATGAAGGAAAATTATAATGTCTGTTAAAATATTAGGTAACAAAATACAACAGCAAATATTTATGCCATATTTCGATAGGTCGTTTCCAAAATAGGGGCTTTACCTTATCTTATTTTTTTACTTATAAATTATAAATATATTGTTGTTTCTAGGCTGAAGCGTATGCTATCAAGGCGAAGGCGGCGGCTGATGCGGAACAAATGGCAAAGAAAGCGGAAGCCTGGAAGGAGTATGGCTCAGCTGCCATGACGGACATGATGCTGGAAACATTGCCCAAGGTAATAAAATATCTGGATATATAAAACAGCTATGTTTGTTTGTTCTGAAATGGTACGATGCCGACAAAAACTTAATTTTCGAGTTTTTGAAAATAATCTTTTTGTTGATTCACACAATTTGATTTTTTTCACATAATAGCTCCTCTTAGTGATGGCCATTAATATACTAAAATGATTAGTATCAATTAGTATACTTTGGTGGTTGTGATAATAGAGCGATCATGCCATGTCTACAGTTTTGATGAGTGTTTGTTACTCCTTCAAGCACAATCTACTGAACGGATCTGGATGAAATTTGACGCAAAAATATAGTTTGGAATAACACATACGCTACTTATATCAAGGTTCAATCTTACATATAAAAGCCAGCCATAGATTATAAAACATGTTTATTCCCATCAATAGATGGCGGCAGAAGTGGCGGCGCCTCTGTCTCAAGCTCGGAAGGTGACGATGGTGTCTTGCGGCGGTGGCGAGGTGGGCGCGGCCAAGCTGACGGGCGAAGTCCTCAGTATTGTCCAGTGCATCCCTGACCTGGTGAAGGGCGTCACCGGTGTTGACATCTCCAAGGTTAAGGTATGAAATACACGCTACTAACATTATAAATCCCAAAGTTTTTGAGGATGGACGGGTGCTTGATTCTCTTTCATGCAAATACTACTGAACGGATCTGAAATTTAGCCTAGACATAGATTGTTTCTGGAATAATACATAGGCTGCTTTCTATAAACACCACACGGACAAGGACGGCGACACTAATTCATCTTGACATAAACTCAAACATTTAACTTTCTGTATAGTCCGTTTCTTTCAGCTTGCAATACCACCACTATTTTCTAAATAACCACTAATAAATGTAAATCAGTCTTAACCATTGCAGACGGTCATCATGATTGTGTTACTTCTTCTAATGTGTTCAATAAATCTTTAAATAAAATAAAAACACTGAAGAGTTAACAACTGAGGCCATGTTTTACGGAATAGCAATAGATGAAAGAAACGGACTGTCCCATATAACATCTCAAGGAAAGAGGGGAGGACTGAAAAGCAGTGCTGCATCACACAGTCATCTGACCCTAAACTAAACATTTTTGATAAACATATATATATGTAGGTAAAACATACTTTATATATTATCAATTTATTATACCCAGCTCCTGCTCATCACAGAAAAGATTGTTTTGAATGGGTATCGAACTCACGACCTCCGGCCTAGAAGTCAGCTTCACTCGACCAATGGCCCAGTCAAATATATAGCATTAAGCTGTTCACTTTAATTTAACGTTAATTCAATAGAGTATACATATTTTAAACATTAGTTCTACATGGCAAATATAACAAGTTAACCACAGTTGTAATGAAAACTTACTAAAAAGCATAATATTGAACTAAAACCTACTGGTACAGACCTTGTAAGGAAGCTCAGGTTAGATAGTGGCAGGTGAATGCTTGTTACAGATTAATATTTATTGTAGGGTTAATTATATTGGTTAGGTGGTTTTATTTATTTGCGTTGTCTATACATACAATGGCCAATGGCGCAGATAATCCTAGTTCGGGGTATTTGTACGCATTTTTTATTTCAATAAAAATATTCCAAAACTGTACTTGGTCACTCTTTTTATTTTCTATTTAGCTAGTTAATTGGTTGCAGTTTAAGTGTATTCTATAACAGAGTATTTGTATCCCAAATGTCAACTATGCGGACGACCGTGGCCTTTGGCCGTTAATTTGAGTGTATGATAACAGTTGTGTTCAATTTAATACAGACGTATTAATAATTATTCAGCGGACCGATCTTGATAACCTACCGGTCAATCATGTTTCCCGTTATTATGTTATATTCGACGTAAATATCAGGTTGAACGAGACTTCTAGAACTTTTTGGTATGCTGTACAAAAATTTAGTCCGTTTGTATTGAAAATTGTAAAAACAAACATATGTATGAATGAGATAAATGTTTTCGTAATTAAATAATTAAAACACTCATTCGCAGTCGACTTACGATAAGAATAAATATTATTCCGACTAATTATGTTAAATTCACACAAAAAAACAATAAAAAAGTACAACATTCAATAGTTTAATTAAAAATAATATTTTATCATTCTCAACTTTGTCACACTGTAAGAGTGTACCTAGTGTGTGTACAGCTAGAATATGTTGATAACGCTTGAGGTAAAAAGATTGATTGTGATTGGCATTCGTTTTATTATTTGCGTAAATTCACGCTATTTGTCGGTATACAATAGAACAGCTGATAGTGGATGTGACGAACTACAGCAAAATGTCGACAGTTCAAGGCCTTTGTTTACGTAATTTATAACGGTTTATGGTTCAGTTTGATTGTACTAATTCAAATTCAAAATGCAATTATTCATGTAGGTACTTAGAATATACTATTTGTGTGTACAATTTTGAACCAACCTTCCTTATTATTACACCTCATCTGATTAATACTTAAAATATATAATAAATAAGATAACATGCATTCATTCCTTCATAGTTAACTACAAAATTGCAGATTTTTGTATTTTGTATTCTAACGATACTGACCATAACAACAACCTGAAATAAAATCCATTGCATTTAAATATATTAAATAAAATCTTACATCATTGGTCTCAAAAGATCTAAGTCTTTATAACATTTTGAGAGAACCTCTAGTGAAATGAACATCTATAGTATTAAAGCATCCTTACAAATATGCCAAAATGGACTGGAATATAGCGCTAGCTTATTTAATGTGCATATCTTATTTAATGTGCACATCTTATTTGATGCTCACACCAATTAAAACTTCAATAAAAAATCCGGTGTAAATGTGTCTATTTTGGTTTGTATATATATGTACATACATACAATTTTTCATTGTTTTTAAAAGAATTGTATGGTTCTAAACACTATAGTAAATTTGTGTATAAAAAAAAGTATTTATGAGTAAGTAATAGTTTTATAGATACATGCTTACATGATATAAAGTACAGTACTCTATTTTAGAGTAGGTACGGTTTGAAACCCTAGTTTTCTGTTTTTTGCCCCGCGGTATGGCCGTGCTAGTATATCGTACTATATTTTTTTATTACTCGCCTTGTTTTAAAGCAATGTAAATATTTTACATAATTTCATATCAACTAAATTGATTTGCATGAAGTATGACTACGATGTATGAAAAGTCAACACATTAAGAACTTATTCTGGGTATTATTCACGGCAATTCGTCTCATCTCGTTTACGACTGTTCATGCTTAATGTTGTTATCGGGTATGCACTTGTTACAGCAAACTGTATTAAGTGATTGATTCAATTAATTATTTCTATATAAAATGTAATATTAACTAGAGCTTAGCATAACATAAAAAAATATCTTAATTTGATCAAATATGTTTTTCTTCGCTTCGAACAAAGTGGTAATATTTTGATTGATAGATAATATCGAATATTTCTGAATATCCGTGAACATTTCTTTAGTAAGTCACAATATAATTTAAGGCATTCTCATGCACACAAAAGTCATTCTCTTAGATTTTAATGAGATGTTGATATTGTATATTCAACCTTTCTGGTTTATTGCTAGTTATCTGTGACCTTTAGCTATTAATGAGTAAAGTAGTTGAGACAACCTGTTCTAGTTAAACAGTCGTAATAATAGTGTCCAGTTCACACAAAACGACATGGTTAGTAACAGGGTTTTGTTTGCTACGGAATCCTCTTATTTAGGTCAATGTTGAATACAATACTTTAAGGTCTCCTTTTAATGAGAGTAATGTTATAGTAACAATTTTAATAGAATAAATTTTTGCGATGTAGAACTATTTGAACATGGGATATCTGAGATAGTTAGTCGTATTTATTCATTTTCATAACATACGGTCATTTTCCTATCACATACACATTGCAATAGAAATCTTATCGTATTCCGATGCTTTTCACTTGGTGTATTTTAAGAATGTCTATTGTCCTTACTAATCTTTTTATTATTCTTGTATGGAAGTATCTACTCACAATATAAATTAATAGCGTTGCAGTATAGTTGTTGCAAAGATCGATAATTCTCATCTGGTTTTTTTCATTCTGGGCTATCTTGTAAGGTAAAAATGACATAAGTTGCAAAATTGTTAGTCAATTACGCTTGTAATGTGAATATTAAGAAAACCGCGATTTTGTTTTCCACTGCTATTTGTTGCCGGGAAAGCGCAAGATGAAAAATACTGGCTAGGTCTATATATAGCAAGGCTGCTCAACCCCAGGCCCGCCGGCCATTGTGTGGTCCGCGAACGTATTTTAAATGCCCCGCGCAGTATGTTTTTAGAACTTTTCTGTTACCCAAGTCCTTAGAGTAATTTACTAGGAATTACTAGTAGCCCGCAGTATATTTATCATCCTTCAGTTTGGCCCGATTGTCAAAAAGGTTGAGCATCCTTTCTATATAGTTAACATTTCACTTGTTTAGCAAAGAATGCCTTAAAACATTTCACGAGGCGAATTGCGACAGCTATACTGTTCTTATAATGCAGCGTTTCACACCTTGGTTTCTGTTTTCATTCGTGTTATATCGTATTTAAAACTATATTTTAAATTCTTCATCTACTAATGAATTATTCATCTTTATGTAAAATGTGAAAATTGTTAATATCGACGTTGAAGTATTACCTTCTACATAATTATTTTTGAAAAAAATTCAGTTATTATATTATACTTTAACTTCCTTGTAGCTAGGTATATTACTTATATTTTCAAATATTCCAAACTATTGAGAACTATGTCCTCATAGGCTACTTTGCCAGTGATACCTAAAACGTAACGTAAAAAATAAAACAAGGATTCACGTTGTAATGGGAGAACACGAAAATGTACTTGATTTCAATTATAAAAAAAGACTTGTAGAAGAAATGATGAAAGCAAGATTCCCAATTTTTTCGTGTCTTTTCGACAGGTATTTAAGTAAGACACTTTTATATTGAGATAAAAAAAAAATTGGCTACGTTTTAAACGTTTTTGAGAATTTATTTGAAATGTTTCTCTTTAATTTGGTCAATGAGAGAAATGTCGTTGATCAAGGGAAACATCTGAGGCCGCCTCTATGGAAAAGCTATTGATTCCAGGTAAAGAAATTTTGAATGGATAACGATTCAGTCACGAAATTTTGAAAGATCATTTCTAAACTTTATCATAAACAGACTGCCTCCGTCTTAAACATAATAACTGAATTTAAAAGATGTTTGTTTATGAACTTGTAAATTAGTATTTGTTTCTGCCTATCATTGTACTTATATACTTTTTCCAGTTCTTTCTGTAGAAGGTATAAACTAGTTGATGTGTCTTGATAGATTATTACACGAATGTAAACAAGCTTTGAATTTGTCCTTGCGCACTTTAATAATGTGTGTTGGCTAACACTTTGTGTGCTTGTTCGTAATCGTAACTGCATGTGTGTTGGGTGTAGGCTTTAGCGGAGCCGACGCCAGTGCCAACGCCAACGGCCCGCGGCGATTCCGCCAGGAAAATGCGATAATTTCTCTTCTTACGAATAAGGAAGTGCTCACAGAGGTAAGTACGTAAGGACGCGATTCTAATTTTCGGTGGAATGTACATGTGAACTATAAATGGGTTATATACTGGCGAATATAAAACATATAATTATACAGTTATGAAATAATTTAAATCGTTTTTATTTTATGAATTGAATTAGAATTTTCATTAATATTATAGATTGCTTATTACGCACATTTAACACTCTATTCTAATTGATCTATTAAGTTATCATTGGCGCTAGATTACTTATGTAGATAAAATTTTATTATTGTATGAGTTGTATTTAACCTCACTCATGATCGGTATTTTAATGTTTGTTAAGCGCGTTACATAACGTGCCCTTTATAAACGGTACCTGGATGTTATTCTTTATGTAACTGATTTTCCCCATTTTATAAGCAACAGAGTCGTTAATGGATACGTAAATCGCTAATTAGGTTATATTTTGTGTACGAATATTAAGTCACCATTAACAACTGTGAGTGCGGCATTTGGTACTAACTAATTACAATAATAATTAATCACCTTTCCTTATATACTTTTATACACAATAACAATAGTTTCAAGCATAATCATCGATTTTATTAGTATGCCACATCGATCACTGAAAAATTATTATAATCTTACACAAAATTACTTATCGGTAATATACCTATACTCGGTGCAACTTTGATCCGGAATAAATGTAAACAAACCAGAAAAAAATGTAGGAGTTGTAGGAGTTTTACGAACCTAATGAAATGCGTTTGGTTCCGTCAAACTACTCATTATATATTAACATTGAAACTAGTAAATAGAAAAGTATTAAACAAAAGACAATTACAAACTACCAGTAAGTACAGTCGTATCGGTAAAAAAAACTCAACATTATTAATAAATTTTCATGAAGGAGAACCTTTCGACATAACCTACTTTTAATTATGTCATTTTAATGTATCAATTTGCGTTTTACCACATTTTCTGCATTTGTAACTAAGCAAATAACATGATTTGTTAATAAATATGGAAATGATGTATACCTAACATCAATGAATTGCATTTTCTTGCTTGTCAAAAGTTGCTAGGTAACGCTTTATTGTTAACATTCCAGAGCGAATTTGCACAGAGTATATATACCACACAATATTTGTAACACAATAATATACAGGCTACTAATTTGTATTGTATATTCACAGGAAATTCGTGTCATCTAGCTGCGGTTGAAAAGAAGATTTTGTTAAATTGAAGTCAACTTATTATTTTACCTCATTCATTTATCTTATATTACTAACAAATTTGCTTTGTTTAATGACATTGTAATACAATATCGTGTTTTTCCTTTTCATACCTAGTGGGTTTGAAAGATAGTAACGTAAGCGAATGCTATATTAGTTGAAGTGGAGCTCACCTTACTGGACATGCGAGGAATAACTACGAGCGTAATAAAAAATATGTTATAAATTTTTCATTTGTGTGTGATTAAATCAAAATTGTAATTGTAATACAAATATAATTGACGATAAATTATATATACATAATACGAAATTAATATATTAATTCATATATTTTCTTAAAAATTGAATAGATATAGTAAATGTACTCAAAAGGCTTGGTCAAAAATATAAGAAAGACGTTGCAATATATACTAGGTAATTGAACATACCGATTTAGAGATGGAAGGTAATTCTGAAATGGAATTATCCTTTGGGCTAACTTGTGAGTTAAGAAGCCACAATATAATTGCATATTGTATTAATAAATAGCTAGATTACATTTATATGTATTGTATGCAAATTTTACCAAGAAAGTATTTTGTATTGAAGTACAAAATATGATATAAGCAAGTTATTAATTAAATACTGAACATCTATTTTGTTCAATATTTGTATTGACGACGAAATCATAAGTCTTCTAGCGTGTATTCATGTTAATATCTTCCCACCTTTTTGAAATATTGTCCAATATCAACATAATGAGAAGTATGTAGACAAACATTTGTGTAGAATGAGCGATGAACAAAACCTTATTTCCTAATACAATAAAAATCGACCAATCGCCTAAATATTCTCAAAGTAGACGATTACAAATGACTGTTTATACTTATAAAAATAATTCCTATATTTTTTTATTTAGCTAAACTGTCGTTAGGGTAAATGAAAATATTTGGTGTTCAAAAAGTGCAGTTTAGACTTCTAATAATAATTATTATCGTAATTTAGCGCGTTCGTAGACATTATTGATGTCCTTTTCTAAAAGATTGATATACAGTAGTCGATTTTCACGTTTTGAGTGAATGTTAAAGATATTCTTAATTTTTTACAATTACTCGATTAGTAAATTTTTTTAATGTTACGTGTAAATAATATTTTTTAGTTCTGATTGCGATCTGTTGTAGACATAATATATACCTTAGAGATTGTAGATACATGTGTGGTATTGATACATCTATAATATTTTATTATAGTCTATGGAAAACTGTTTAATTAAATGGGCCCTTTAAGTTATAAAAAATGATTTTTCAAATAACTGTTTGGATTTATAATTAAGTCTCGTTGAGGTGAAATATTATTGTCTTTCCTAACAGATCGCGAGAATTTGAAAATAGTCGGGGAAACCTATGCATTTGGCAATAAGTAAACAATTAATACATTCTGATGAGGATAGCGATTTAATCATTTTCCTACGAATGTATAATTGTTTTATTTTACATAATATTTGCGTAAATATAATGAAAAAGTCACAAAAAGTGTCACTGCATTCTAATCTTCTATAGAAATAGTTGTATTGTATGTCGTATTTGTAGTAACTACGAAATTTATTTAATATTATTTCAATAACTAATTTCAATTGGCAGTGTCCAAAGGAAAATATATTTATAGAAATAAATTAATAATAATATGTAATTCAAGTAACAATTAACGAAATGATATCCAAATTTTTGATAGGTATTCCATGGTTTATTCAAACTATGTTAACTGAATTAAGTACAATCCCGTGTTTTATTTCTGTTGAAAAATTAGTTTTTTCCATTGTTTATTTTTTTGTCATAATTAATCGGGATATCGATCTGATTCCGCGGGATAAAAGTTGTTTACTATCTAAATTGTGCAGCTGTTATAAAAAAAAGCCTAATTCTATAACGATGAGCTGTATATAAGTATGGATTTACACTTTTCAAGATTTCCCGTTTGTCAGTCATGAGAGCAAATGTTCGTCATTTTTCGATCAACGTAATGGTTTCCAATTTTTATCCAATTTTCTGAATTTATAATTACTCTTAGATGTTTTCTTACTCAAGATTAAAACAGAACTGAATCGTGTAGAATATATGTAGTATATACATAATATACCTGTGTATTATGTCTGCATCCCCGACCGAGGACTAAAATAGTTAGATACGAGTGATTATAATAGAAGGTACTTTTTTATACCTTAGTATGATAATACCCTAAGCTGACTTTTTCAGGTTTCGAAAATAATTAATGTTAATTAATTTTACATCCAACTTTGGACGTGGTTCTTAAAACAATTTATAAGTTTCAGGTTATAAAGAGATACAGGTTTTTCTTTCGAAAACAAATGGCCGATTATTTTTTTTTGCTTCATAAATTTGGTACCTAATCTATATTTTCTTAAACCAAAAAGATTTGCAGGTGTTTGTTTCTTCATCATATAATTAATTTAAGTAATTCTCGATGGAAGTTCGTTTTTTTCGTTTCCGGAATTTATTATGGCGCGAATATATTATTACATTTAAATAATGTAAAATCCTTCTTTCCGACTTAGTGCGAAAGCTATCAGGAACAGCTATCAATTAAACGTGACTTGTGGTGTCCACTGCAAGATTATCTGAAAGTCTCAAGTGACACTGGTAATGTGATTACATAGTAATCAAATTGAAAAGCAAACGCATCGAGATGTATGATATATATGCCACTAAGTATTTGCTTTGGTGCCATAGTATTTATTAAGTAAACTAGTAGATACATAGATAAACATACAGTACATCGGAGATGAAGTTAAAATTTTATATTTGAATTTGTGTGATAGCTATAGTTATATTTTATCACAATAATATATAATGAGAATAATAATACGCATCAATTTTTATTTTTTATAATCTATCGTTGTGTACTTGCAAGTAACGAACATCGTCGTGCATCGGCCGGTCCCTAATTAGTCCGATTACTCGTATATTTGTGAACCGACCATGGTTAAAGGACGGCCGAAATAAATAACAGTACAATTTGTTGAGTATCTACGGTATAACCTTATTTAAGATAGAACCTACGGGAATGTGTAACCTGCCTACAGGCGTAAGAAGAAAACCACATTTTGTTAATTTTTGAAGTGTAAATGCACTATACATACGAGTATGTAATTAATAGCTACTTAAAACCAAATATTTTTCTCGGGATAAGTCCATGTTTTAGTATCAATTTACAAATTGATGGCTTACCATGGACAAACTATTGAAAACTAATGCGTCCGGTTCAAAATGTATGCGTGTTATTTACAATCCAGATATTTTAGACAGTTCATCACATCTTCCGGGATAGTCCTTTCGACTGACTGTACCACATCATCACAATGACTTGTTGTATAGAATTCAAATAATTTTAATTTCATCTCCGGTGTATATTTATTAATTTATTTAGTTATCTTTTGATTTTTATTAAGTATAAAATTTATATTAATTTATTTTATATTTTTTAAATATTTTCCACGGTACTTATTTTACTTGAGTTACCTAATAATATGTTGTTTATGTTCGTCATTTAGCACAAATTATAAAAATAACTGTATTGTATTCTTTAATTTATATTCCATGCTATTTGTAATCCACCTACCTTCAGTATGTTTGTAATATCATAAAATATTTTGTAGCAGATGATGATTATTGACTCGTATAAAATCATTTAGTTTGTTGATTCTGCATAGACGGTGTGAACTAGTTCCCGCGAACAACGGGTTCTGCGACGATTTTTCTAATAGCATTTTTTATTAAAACTGTTGTAATCAAATGCATTTAGAATTTGTAAAGTTTCTTTTCTTCCCAAATAAATGTACAATATTGCATTGTAACGTTATTAAAATAGGTACCTACGTACAAAATTTTCGATTAGATTAAAAAATACCGTAATTAAGTACTTCAATGCTATCAACAATCTGTCTGGGGCGTACCACGTTTTCCTATGCGGTATGCGGATTTTTCAATAGTCTTGACAATATAGCAAGTATTTAACAATCCCTCCGATAGCTACAGTCGCATGTTTTTATCAATTCAATAGTCTTAACGTCAATTCAGATTATGATTAGCTTCGATTAAAGGCGAAATCTTTTTTTAACTTTTGCCGATATTGGTGTCTCTGTAAGACTATATTTTCGCCCAAACCGAATGCTGGGTGTTAGTGTCGTCATTAAAAAAAATGCAATTAATATCTGTTATAGAACCATTTTATTGAGTACCAGCGTTATTTTGTAAATTAAAGAAATTCCGTAACATCTTTTTGTAATTATTTTATAGTATCTACCTAACCTTTCCTGATACTAGTTCTTCTATATACCTATTGGACTGAAATTGACTTTATAATAGATTGTCGATAATTTAAACCCTGTACCACCTACGATCAAGCTGTTAAGTAACAGATCTATCTACCTTTGGGATATACTGTATGAAATGACCCAAGTGTAATTTGCTGGATATTTCTCTGGTTTCGATTTTCAAAAGATGACAACACTATAACCCATGTTAGGTATTATATTGATCCTTTATAAAGTGCCGTTATCAGTCATTTCTATTGTTTATGCGGTGCATAGATATAGCCATTTAGAAGTGGTTATTGTCCAATAGAAAATTTGAGGCACTAAGAGTGACACAATTGTCTTTACTTTCTGTGTGGATCACGTTTTATTAATGTATGTGTATTGACGTGGTTTTTATTAATGTATATTCAATAAAAAATTGCAAGCATATGTAACGACTTTTATTTTGCTCCTGTAGATTTGTCCTGCCTA
Source organism: Asbolis capucinus (assembly GCA_018249125.1). Classification (NCBI taxonomy): domain Eukaryota; kingdom Metazoa; phylum Arthropoda; class Insecta; order Lepidoptera; family Hesperiidae; genus Asbolis; species Asbolis capucinus. The sequence goes on from DWJZ01000342.1 coordinate 20,431, forward strand.
AATTGCCGGTGGTGTATAGTGGACTAATAATGACTAGAAATTTTAGTACTACTAAGTAGTACTTAGTAATAATAAGTCCTTTAAGTAACTGAGTAGGAGAAAATAACTGCTTGTGAGTTTTTTACAGTTTCTTTCAAGACCACTCCTCGTAGGGATCTATTAAAGCGAACTACGCTAGTTTACTGAAAAGCATAATATTAAACTTCGAATACATTCTGATTTTTTAAATAATACTGTATAGGGCAGCCGCGTCAGCGAAACTCCTTTATTGAGGTTGATATCCCAATCAATTTAGAGCGTATAGGAACATATTATTGGTCGTATGTAGTAAAATCAGGAGACACGGCCTCGCCTAAGAGCTCACTTCTCTCACACCCAGATACGTAACTAGATAAAACAATAAAATATACAACATAATTTATAATGGTTTATTTAATTTTGTTTTGCTAATTTGCAATTCCACTGGATGAAATGGCTATTATAGTTGTGGCGATATATGAAACATCAATGAGGTGATTTTAAAGGGAAAATGAGTTAAAAATAGGTATCTTTACAAAAATGCCTTATATCATAGGTACTTAGGATTACTTAAATCTAATACAGTCGGTCACTGGACGTTAACTTCGTTGACACACTCCATACTAGTAAAAATAATCTACATAATAGGCATAAATAAAAAATATATATATATATATGCACCACATTACTCGAGACCAGTTTTCATGATTTTTGAGTTGGGTTTGTCCTCGCCCGGAGTATCACAATAAATATTCAAGATTTGAAAGCATTTAAGAAATTTATAAGTATTACAAATTCACGAATTCCTATTAGGTTAACACAGTTATCAATCGTTAAACACAAGATTAATTTTAAGGCGGTATGAAATTTGCAGAGTCAATATGAATGTTTAAAAGGCAAAAATATTCCGATCGAACAGTACGTCAAGTTTTAGCAATTTAAGCGCAGCTGATTTATTTTTAGATTCAAATGAGATTTTATCTTTCATTTTGCATGACAATGATGTACATTACAAATAAAATGTCTAATCGTGCCCGAAAAAAATGTCATAATCATATCATGTTTTTTTTAAACAATTAGTATTTTAAAATAACAACTAATAAAATTTTAATAAAAATTATAAAATTTTAAATATTAAGAATTGTAGTTTAGTTGCCCCGATGCACCTTCAAGCTGTCAAGTACCTGGAAATGAAACCAAGGAATGGTTAAATTTCTGTATTAAATAACCAAAATAAACGTTGCATAAGTACATGATACATGGATTTATTGTATTATGATTTACTATGGTATGATAACTATTGATTTAGTGGTATGAAAACAAGTGAAAAACAGTTTTTTAGGGTACCTATCTACCTACCTCCCACTTTTTAAAATCTTTATGGGTCTCTGAACACTAATTTATGATTAGGGCATCACATCGCTAAATATTAATATTTTATGTGATATATTTTTTTAAGTTCTTGTAGCGTACATATCTATAATGATACGGAAATCAGGAATAAGACTGACAGAGTCATATCTATCACAATAATTTAAACAATTGGTTAATAAATGTAAAAAATTCATGATATTTAGATGACAAATGCATGCCGGAGATATATTTTCGACCATAACTGAACATAACGATACATACGACCTGGGATTTGAGATCGATATTTACTAATTTATAAAATATTACAAAATTATTCCTGTGGTCTGTTCAGTATATACAACCGAAACTTCACCTTATGGGCCTCACTTTTGCGCCCAGGTATCCTGGACAGTACAGGGAAGTTTTTATGCGATCCGGAAGCCTCCAACATGGTTTACCTATCTAATGACAATAAATCACGACTGTGTTCCCTACGAAAAATGGAGGCGGAGGGAACAAGTAATTTTTGCCGTTAACACTAGTCAATCCTTGGTAGGAATGAACAAATAAATAATAACTAAGTCACGCAAAACTTTCCGAATACCGCACTATTAACTATTCTGAGGGTTAAAAAATACAGGTGCTATAACAAACACCCAACAAACTTTACATTTTTTTAAGATTGAAATTCATTCTATACTTTAAGGTAGCATGAAAACGACAAAATGTGGTGATTTTGGTAATATGTACCCGTGGATTCTGTTTAATTTTTGTTAAGGCGTAATTTATGGGACCTCTGACAGTCTGAGCTATGGTAATAAAAATGTGAGGAATCTAAATGATCTTTGGAATATAGAAAAAATATTCCTTTCTTAGTGAATATGTCGACTTACATGGAACTACGTAGGTAATGCTGCAAGAAAATAAATATTTATAGTAAGATAAAAAATCTCGATTATTAAGACAATACATAATTCCACGGAATAGCCATCAATCAGTGTATAAATGATAACTTGGTCATAGTACAACGAAAATACTATTAAAAATGCTGTTTTATTATTATAATATATTATTAGACCTATGTGGTATCGCTACCGTTACGGTCACGACAATAGGCGGAAATTCAATACTTATTGCCTTTGTGCCGGGTTAGTACGTTATGCCATAGCATTTTCATCAGTAAAGCAGAAAACGTCGAGTTTTATACTATACTACTCAAACAAACTTTATCCCTAATATATTCAAATTAAAATATTAATTTCCTATTTGATGTACGAGGACCTATTTGTAATAAGACACTTATCAATATTTAATAAAATGTTTCACTGTAAATATGTTTTACTTTTGAGAAATAATTGCAAAATAATAATTAAACAAAAAAGGCAGAGTTATGTCAACGTGATTGTGATTATAGTGCAAATATAAAAATAATAATACGAATTGGATATAAGAATGGACAATTGTATGTAATTTAATGTAATAATTTCCGTTGGTAGGTATACTATATATATATAAGATACTTATTACAATGAATGACAATATAATATAATAATAGTTAGTGTAGTGTTAACATTTGAATGATGCGTGTAAAGTATAATCTTATTATTATAGTGATCGTAATATTTACTGCATACCAACTTCTTTATCAATAGTATGGAAAGTGGACTACAAACGCAAGACCTTGAACAACTACTTTCAATCCTTATGCAATCCTATTACACAAGATTTAGTGACAAAAACAAGATTAATATGAAAAATAAAAATACTTAAATTAATGATACGAGGCTATAAGCTAATCTGCATATATAAATATTAATATTACTTTTGGTTTCTTTTTTAATTTAACAACCCACCACCACTAAATAAAACTTGAAAACTGACCTTAGCCTATAACAAAAGTTGGCTGCTCCTCCAGACACGGTGAGCGAAACTGCTTGGATACACAATACAAATTTATGTATTAATAATGTTGTATATGCAGTAGATATTTATTGAATTAACATTTTTAACAAATATAGGTTTATAAATCTGAAACTAGCATAGTATCACTTAATGTTTCAGAAGACGCGTTATAGGCAATACAATTATTTAATTAAATATTCGATACTTAATAATGAAAATATAAATAAGTTTATCAGATAACTTGGTATATATTTTTATAATAATAACTATTATTAGATCACTTAATTATTTCTTATGAATGAACTTATTAGAAAAACTTGAATAAATAACGCTTACTTTCTGGATATATCACACGTCAATGTGAACAATAGCCATTAATGAGCGAGGTACCTGTTGTTTCATTAAACAGTTACTTGTTATTTTAGTGAACACTGATTCATAATATTATGTCCATACTTAAGTATGTATATATCCACGTAACCGTAATATTGTCTCACCGCCAGTCATCGCATTACGGTAATGAAGAATTTTTGGCAACGGGTACGTTTATAATACGAAAGGACGAAATTTTATGAGGTTGCGCTTTGTAAAATCAGATTAAAAAAACAGCAACGATACAATCTAGGTGTACTCCTATAATTATAGAAAAACTTGAATTTAATTTGTTTATATTTGTTGTAAAAATTAATAAGCAGATTTGAAATTTTAAATGCGATAACCTAATAAATGGATGTGATTTTTACAACAATAATCCTTTCCTTTACGTACACTTATCTTAAACAAATAATTCGCAATACATTTGGACAAATCACGTTGTATTATTGTTTATGGCGAGGAAACAGTTCTTATAAATTAGTATTCATTAAAATGAAATAACTTTTAAACTGGAATGTAAACACTAAAAGAAAATGGAACTGAAAAAATTTAATACATTAATTTTTCAATACCCCCAGAAAGAAAGGGCTAAGACGAAAGTGGATGATCACAAAATACTATCACTACTATTATTCTATTAACAATATAATCTTTGTTGCGGTATAATTTCTTTCATTAAATTAATTTTGAATCCAGGTTCATTAATAACAAACTACTGAACGGATGAGACCAATTTGAACACTTAACAGAATTTTCAAGTGGGTTGAAAACATCTGTTATAATTTATGTTAAGTTTAACATAAATTATTTTGTGACTCATAATTATACGTTTGTAACATATTACAATTAAATATTCGCTTATTGGATGTAAAAAATAAACGGCATAATTTACGTGGATCGTTGTGCCACCTCTAATACTGACGTAAATATAGGCACGTAACCGAGTTCTAAATAGCTGAAAAATCAATATCTATACAAATTGGAAGTTGGTCGAAATGTGGTTTCAAGATATTTTTAGATTATTGAAAAATATATGTTACCATATATTCTTTGTCAGTTGATGGAAAAGCTAGGATTTAATAATAATAACTATACACAGGGCAATTACGGCCTACCAGTTACTAACCTTTAATAATAATAAAAAATGTGACTCGTTTTGACTGTTACGCTTTCACATCTGAACCACTGAACCGATTTTGATTTAGAATGGTACATAGGCAACCTAGAACTTAGGTTTTTTTTTATTACTTTAAAAGGTTCAACGGGATTGAAATAGCAACTGAAAAACTGTATGGAAACTCGTCAGAGTAGAAAACAAAACTAGGAAACTTCGTATTTGTGCGACTTGATTAGAAATAAATAAGTATTGTTCTAGCATATTTCACACAGTCAGAGAACGAAGACGCGGTCAAAAGCAATAAAATAAATATTATAATGCTTTACTGAAAAGCTTCGCCAGTTTTCCTACTCCTATATTTTTATCTCCAAACCAGAGATTTTAATCTACATGTATGGCTAACACCTATCGAGAAATGGTGTAAAATAAATTTATTCTAATTATTGCGGTTGTTTTAAGATAAAAGGCGAGGGGTATCCTACATTATTCTCTAATTCTATGAAATCTGTAAACCCATTAATTGGTCCCATTTTGTACTTAGTTCGTTCGTATCCTTAATTATATCTAAACTTAAGGTGCTTGTCTTTGCATTCAACCGACTTCAGCTGCGGATATACTCGACTTCCGCTCTGTGTTCTTCAACGAAAGTTACCGAGGTGAGTGGTATATAAAGCGTTTTGTATGTATGTATATTACTCTAAGCTCCTACGCATATACGCGCTAAACGTTTCTACTAATACATAATTATTATTTGCATTATATTTCCTTCCCCCCGATTAATTTTTAGAATATTTAAAAACAACATTCACAGAACCATCCAGGTCGCGATTTAAAGATCGGAATTGGGGGCTAGGCCGATTCATCTAGCAAATTCGACTGCGATTCGACAAAACTGTATGTGGCGGAGATGAGAATAGAAGGGGATTAGAACTGCCAAAAACAAAATGGACAACGTGTCTGAGCGAATAATCAAAGAGTTAGTGTAGAGTTAGCGATGTATTGAATAGGGAAGGGGACCGTAGCATCCGTTAACTGGCAAGCTCGCAGCAAGAGGATAACAAGTTATGACATAAGAAGCGACGCGAACGGCGGGAAATACTGTGCTATTAATACTAAATAGAGCTCGTATGAGTCCTAACGACGACCAATTCACTACTCCCCCTGTAATATATATTACACCTACATATATATGTTTGAGTTCACTTTTATAATTCAATGTAAAAAATATATATAAAAAAATCCACGCGACAGTATTATGAAGAAATACCAATCATCATCATCATGGCTAGGAATCATGATCCTAGCATAATGATTTGTTCATCTGAAAGCAGTAGAAACAAGAACGATTACGGTTGACTGGAAGAGATCGCTGTTTAGCGATAAGACTATCTTTTGTGTCGATTTTCGTCATTTGTTTACGTAATGTAATGTAATGCCCTGTGTGCTCACAATGAAGTATATTTTGTATTATATTGTATTGTAAACACTCCTCGACAGGTTTGCACCACCTCTCAAATATTTTTACAGATCTAAAAATATACGGTTTAATCTAAATTAATCTTCAGAATTATACTAGTTGACAAGAAAGTTGCTAAGAGAAAGATAATATTGAAACTATAACAATAATACTAACTTTCAGGCTAACTAATCAGGCTGAGAAATTGCAAGATATTATTATATAAAAACATTCTAACATTAGTTACGTGGATTGTTGAGCTTATAAACATGAATGAACTATGAAATTAAGTGCAAATGTAGGCTATTATTAGTTTGATCTGAATCTTGTGGAAGTGTCTGATTGAATTTAGAAATAATCTCATTGCTTCCTATTTGTTAATAACCAATATCGTAATAATATTTAATCAATAAAAGTTTTGTAAATTTTGTGCACAGTTACGTTATCTAAATATTGAAATGTATATAAAAAAAATTATAAAATATTTTCTACATATATACAGTTAATCATGCATTATTTAAACAAACCATATTTGAGTATATCAATATCATAGGCACTTATGTGTTATAAATACTGGCAGTGTATGTGAATTTCTATCAAAAAAACACAATTATTCCATAATCATGTACAAGTAGAAATTTAGTAACATTGTTAAGAGTGAACTTTGCTTTAAACTGAATAATGAATAGAAAGTGCATAGGGCAAAATATTTTGAATCACACCAATAGTTATAAATAATATCAAAAATAATAAAATTTATACCTATTAATATTACTATTGCATGTGCTATACTTTACCATATTCATGTTTATAACGACGTTTTCTGTAAAAACGCTTAGTGAGGAAAAACTTTACAACTAATACCAAGATAAAAAAAGATAATATGTACAGGAGGCTTAGCATTCCAATGTCCAAGTTGGAGAATGGGCTTGGCACAGTGGATGCAGATCTTGCACTTCTTGAATCTTGAATATTTTCTACTCCATACACTCTCTGCAAGTACTGGTACACCTTGGGTAAATTCCAAGCACCTCTACTTTTTCTACATTCTGGACATTTTGTGGGGCTAGGAAACTGAATTTTAGGATATGCTGGATCTTCTGTTATGTCACCAGATAACCTTAAATTGACTTCATTGTGAGAAATCCATAACCATAACACAGCCTTGTCATTTTCATTTACATCAAATAACCTGTTCCTTGCTGCCATATCTTGAAAATGTTGTGAACATTCCGAACATCCAAAGAAATGCTTTACATAACCATGCATAGCTTTCAGAACCTTAGGCCCTTCATTGCCTGGTTTTTGTGCTGCGTTAACTGTTAAGGTGTGAAACATGGTCCATAGACCACATGTATATCCACGATATTTAGGTTGACTTCCTCTGCAACCAATGTAATCAAGGTCAGCAGTGAATACTGGTGCATGAGCTATTTCAAGCCTCTTTACTAAATCATAAACTTCACCACCACCCCATTCTGATCTGGACCCCAGATTACTACGCAGATCTACAATATATTCTCTTTGATTGCCCCTGAATGGAAAAGACGTTATGATCGCATCTAAGTACTCTAACAGTGCATGTAAGGGCTCCTTGTTTAATATTTTATATCTTGTGATCTCAGTATGTAAACTAGTTTTAAGTGTTTTCTCCAAGTCACCATAGTACACAATGTCAGAATCTGAAGTTAGTTGTTTACCATTGGAAAACTCATTTCCATAAATATTTTCACCAATAATATCGCGAATAGGGAAAGCATAATTTTTAGACTTTAAAAATGAATTCATAGCCTTTAGGAAATTTTGTTTAGTTGGTGTTTCAGGTGTAAGTAATGTAGGCTGTAGTCCAGATCCAATTACAACCAATCCAGGAAACTTTCTAACACCTACTTCTTGTGCCAGTTCACTGTTCTCATTTACCCTTTTTACCAGAATATTTTTATAGTCATTTGTATCCAATGCTAGTTGGGACCCAATGGTTGAATTCTGTCCTTCAAACACAAGGAATGTAAAAATGATGTTGTTTGGCACATCATGAAGGGCCGAAGCTTGTGATGCATATGATGTTATGCTGAAAGATGGGGCAAATACTGATCGACCCATTGACTTCTCCAATTGCATTTTAGTCACAATATTATCTTTTAATTTTTCTACAGTATCAGTTGATTGCATTCTGTCTCCTACATTGGCTGTGGCCTTTACATAATTTTCATGCAAATATCTCAGTGAAGGGTAAGCCATTACTTCGAATTGTCTACATATTTCATTGTTTTCTTCCACAGAGCAATCTAGAACGGCAAGTTGAATAATATTTTTCCAGGGCAGAATATCTGTGGCGAGACTTTTGAATTTTGGTGCAAATGCCCTACAATGTCCACAATAACTGTTATAAAATTGGAGCAAAGTAGCATGTTTCTGGCCATAAATTTTTTTATCGAAATTTTTGATAGTTAAAACTTGGACATGGTCTGCCTTACTGTAAAGTCCTTGTTCGTAAATGTCGTCATTTTCCGGAACAACAGCACCATTCACTACTAAGAAAACAGTTAATAATGTAATTGTTAACACTAAAGCTTGTAACCGAATCATGGCTATCGACCACGACGATAAAATCCTGTATGACCTATTCAAAGTCCTCACACTTATTCCTTAATAGTCATAAACTCATTTACTCCGTGTAAATCTCGATATGTCACACCAGTTAAAACTTCGTATTGCTCAGTGCTCTGATACTGCACTGTAAAATTTGATTGATTGAAATTGAATATATGTTTTTCAGTATTACCTACTTACATTTGGTTGTAAGTACGTATACAATATTTCAAACGTCACATCGTGAGTTGTCAATGTCAAATAATTGTCATGGATGTCATAAAGAAGTTTCGCCCTTGAAAAAATGCATCAAATACCTAATCAGTCACTTAGCCCGCGCTAGTCAACGCTAAAATTACAGGTTATATAATAATAACAGATATCAAACTTCTTTAAAACCATGGCATCCTTCTAGAGTTATTTTGGCGTGCCCGACCTCAAAATTTTTATATGTAGTATTGGTATATTTACATAAGAGTTACTTTAAGAAAAATATAGGTATCCGATTATTTTCAACTTTTTTTAGTCGACTTAAGTTTAAATTATTTTAAAAGATTAATAACTTCATACTTTTTAATATTTTTCTGTATGTAAGTTGGTGTATAGTTATGTGTAACTCGGAGCCTTAATTTTCAATTACTACGCAGGTATTGTATAAAGATGATATAACAAATAAAAAGAAGGAACCATTAAAAATTATAATTTGCATTAATTATATTGAAATAGTACTGAACTTTTTTGAACTAAATATTTTTTGAAATAAATCTTCTTTAGACGCAACTAGGGGTAAACGAATGGAAATATCACGTCAACAGTGCACACAAATTTTAAAACAAATTCAGAGCCTGCGAGTAAGGGTGACACGTACTCATAAATTTTGATTTACGGGAACGCGTGAAAATGCGTTATAATATCATTCTAATTTTAAAAACCCACAGAGGAATTTGGTTAGGTGGGTAAGTGAGGTGTTAGGATTTTATAGGTAGTGAATAATTTTATATGGTGAGGCGAGGTCTTGTATAATTAATTTTAACCGACTTCCCAAAAAGAAGGAAGTTCCCAATTTGGGTGTATTTGGATTTTTATATACTCGTATGTTATCTTAGAACTCCTTATTGAGTGGACCGATTATGATAGTTCTATTTTTGATCGACAGCTGTGCTTCACATAATGGTACCATTTTATTTTCAGTGAAATCTGTCGAGCTGTTGTGGAGTGTTATTTCTTTCAAAACGGTAGTAGATTCCAAAAAAAATACGTTCATAAGTGTATTGAAAATACCTATGTGTAATAAATTATTTTGATCTTGATATTTTTTTTTCTTCTTTATCACATTACTTTTTACTGGGTGTATCGATTTCGATGATTAAGTTTATGTGAAAGGAGTACCAAGTACCAAGGAGGAGTAGGAGTAGAAGAAAGTACTAACTTGTCTTATAATTTCAAGTGAATTTTAACATTTGTCGAGGTGTTTTTAAGTTATTAGTATCTGTTTTTGTTTTGCTTCACTTTCGGTATTAACATTTTATTAAGTATACCGATTTTAATGATTCTTTTTTGTTTAAAAGCTAATACTTATTGCTTAATTCCATATAACTTTCAGCGATATCTGCTAAGCAGTTTTTGAGTTATCTTTAATAATGCGTTCTTATAGTGGCAACGACTACGTTGACAATAGTGTTTTCATTGTATTACTTGTCGGTATTTAATTTATTCAAGTCAAATTTATTCAAGTCGGTTTTTGTAAATTATAAATATGATTAACCTTTAGAAGCGCACTGTGGCGCAGTCCCTACTAATAATAGGTATATGTTTTAAAATTAAATGGTACTCTGGTATACTCCGAGTTCTGTCTATGGCAGCTACTTGTTATGTCTATTCTGTGATTTTAAACTATTGATCGCCGTCCGTCATCGCTGTCTACTTACCCTACCGATAACGACTTATACCTAACAATTTTTGTTGTATTTTTGCAAGTATTAGAGTTTTTTATTCTACCTTCTTTATTATTTGTATAATTTGTCATTTAAGTAGAATTGCGGAAATTCGTCCATTTTGAAATTGAGTCTGCAAGGGGTGCTCGAGTGCCTCCATTCAGTAAGTGCCCGCTATTTTATTTCAATATTTAAATCTCTTAACTTTGTAAAATAATGCATAATGGTTCTTTGCATAATGGTTGACCTAACATCGTGAAAAACTGGTGCCTATAATGTTCAAATCTCTTTATATTCTCTACTGACTCTTGGCATTTTTGGTAAAATTTTCTTTAATGGCTGACCTCACGTGCAGAAAAATGCAAGGGAAGGGGTTGTGGAATTTTATATCGATTGATAAAGCTTTATATGTTTCAATTTTATTGCTTTAATCATCTATTGCAGCATTTTTTGATCTTGATGTAACCTCAAACATTTAACTTACTGTATCTTTCATTTTATTTAGCTATTGAGCTTGAACGCCGGTATATATTAACGCCGGTAAATATGAAGACTTCATATCAATTCTTTTTCTTATTATAATATCCTTGCATTTTGCAATTAAACAATCATAGATGCTAAAAAGAAAAAAACATTTATTGTTACTCCATTGGTACCATAGCTAATGACAATTATCTTAATCTAATGAAGTCACCATATTGGTTCCTGCCATTGATAAACCTACATTACACCTCCCTTTCAAGTACATGCTGACAATCTTAATCATTTAATTCATGCTTATTATATTATGTATTTAATTAAAATCCAATGATATCAGGCTATTAATCTGGTGGAGGTATAACCACATCATTATCCATATTGTTATCACAGTCATAAGTTTGTTGTTGAGATTTACTGCTGTCTTGTGCAGGTGGTCTGGTCTTGTGGAGTTGATCAACATGACGTCGGTGCACCATGCCATCCTGAGCTCTTACTTCTTATAAGACTGGTGCCAGTAAACCTACCACCACCCCACACTGCCATTTTTGATTTAAATTGTACGTCCTCAATAAAACATGGTCCCCTATTTCTAAACTTTGTTTTCTTCCTTTTCCTTTATTATTTATAGCTTTATTTCCTATATCTGCCGTAGTGTCAGGGTGCAGTAGTGACAATGCTGTTCTATATATTCTACCATGCAACATTTCTGCAGGAGTTTTCCCAGTTACTGGGCAGTCCGCATATGAAATAACATTTTTGCTATTTGCTCTGCCCAGGGCGTATCACTTTGTTTTCTAAGTTTAAGTTTTGTTGTTTGAATGATGAATGATGATGATGATTGAAGGATGATAGGGAGCTCCTGTTAAATATATAATCCTATTCTTTTTTACAAACTCTTGAAACTCTCGCCCCATAAATGCAAGCCCATTATCCGATATAATACTCTCAGGCAGTCCGTGATCTGCACAAGCTTTTCTCAGCACTGTCACTACAGCTCTGCTGGACATAGATGGCATAATTTCTACTTGCTATATGCATCTATCATTATTAGAAATGTTTTTCCCATGAGTGGTCCCATAAAATCAATATGGACTCTTGACCAAGGTTTATTTGTTTGTGGCCAATGGTGTTCAGTTCTTTGAGGATTGTTTTTATGTTACTGACATGTGTCACATTCTGCTACTATAGACTCTATATCTGAATCTACTGAGGGAAACCATAAATATGCCCGTGCCATCATTTTCATTTGCGCCTTTCCATTATGACCTACATGTAGCAATCAAAAAAATTCTTTTTTGCATAGTTGTAGGAATAATAACTATTAGCCCATGAAATACAGCTCTTATTCAAAGATAATCCATCCCTTTTTCGAAAATAAGCTAAGAACTTGCTGTCTACCTGATTAGGCCATCCACGTAATAGGAAAAATTTTACTTTTCTAAGTATAACATCTTTTACTGTCATTTTCGCAATATTTTTGATTTAATACCATCTATATCCATATTTTCCAACAAAAATATATTCTCTTCTTTTTTACAGTCAATTTTAGCAGCTAGTGTAGGCCATCTGCTTAAACTGTCAACATTTCCCATCACCTTACCTGAGCTATATAGTAAGGTATAATCAAATGTATTTAGAGTTAATGCCCACCTAAACTTTCTGGCTGATATCAAGTCAGGAATAGGTTTTTCACAACCATATATACCCAATAGAGGCTTATGGTCAGTACATATCATAAATTTGCGACCTAACAAGTATTGTCTAAATTTCATCAGTCCAAAAATGATATCTAATGCTTCCTTATCAATCTGGGCATAGCGGCGTTCATGATCTTGAAGTGTTCTGGATGTCATTATAACTGGCTTTTCTGTGCCATCTGCCATTTTTTGAACTAACATGGCCCCGAGGCCATAATCACTAGCATCACACAGCATTATTCGTTCCTTCTCTAAACTGTAGTGAATTAGAGTCACATCAGATGTTAACTGTGATTTAGCTCCCCACTCCCACTTTACTCTATTTTTTCATAATCTATACAATGGTTGCAGTATGGCTGCTTTATTAATCATGAACCTTTCATAAAAGTTAAATTGACCCAGGAAAGCCTTTAATTCAGTTCTATTTTTTGGTACTTTTTCTGTCGTTGGAAGCATACCTTCACTATCAATTTCATACCCCAAAAAGCAAACATGTTTTGCTGCAAATACACATTTTTTAATGTTTAGACGAAGGCCACACCTCATGTAATTTTTGAAAAACCTTTAAAACTCTCTGATCATGTTCCTCTTTCATTATGCCAGAAACAACTATGTCATCTAGCAAACATACAACTCTTGCAACTCTCATGCAACAATTCTAAGAGGCGTAGCCCAACGTGAGTGCTTCACCGGTGTTATAATGCCGCGTGCAACCATTCTCTTTAACTCTAGGTTTCCTCTTTCTCTTAATGGAAATGGTACTCAATGGGCATTATGAAACACCGGTCTTGCATTTGCCTTTATCTATATGAACCTCCTGGGCCATTATATTGATCCAACTTTTTATCATATAATTCTGGGTACTTCTCAAGAATGTTATGAGTTGCATTATCATATATAATATTGACTCCTTAAACTGAGATTCCTAATCCTCAAACCATGTACGCTCTAATGAGGCTGGTCCTTTGCCACTGCTGACCAACAACGGCAAATTTACTGACTTGCCTTTAAACTCAACTTGAACTATCATTTCACCTTTGATTTATAAATTCTCGTTTGTCCATGTAACCAATTTACTTGTAATTACTTGTGATATTTATTTATTATTATTATTTATCGTGCTGAACCAGAGTCAACTTCCATTTCTATTTGTATTCTATTAATTCAAACCTAGATAAACTCTATAACTGGTGTATGCGTTATGGGATATCGGTGAACGCAGCGAAGTGTCAAGCAATAATCCTAGGTAGTCCTAGGTTACTAGCCCGGATTGACCAAGACTCCTTACCACCCGTCTTAT